>JBBPOF010000082.1:0-53421 GCA_038091315.1 Porphyrellus cyaneotinctus | reverse complement strand
CTCATGTCATATCAGCCTGGAACGAATCGAAATTTATATCTCCCCGAAGAAACCCGACCGCACTACGGCCGCACTACATCCACATCTACAAGCAGAGTACACATTTATGAACACAATAAAGACATGACCAGATGTCGTACGTATCAAGGTATCGTAAGTGATGAGAATGATCAACAGTATACATCGCGAATGTACTCCCGTGCCCAAGGTCCAAGTTCGTTATCCGCCATAGGGATAGTGACGCCACATACGGCAAAGTGGTGAGCGATGCTATCCTTGGTGAGGGTATCGGCAGGGCCCACGTACGGGGCATAGCCGAGCTGGGGAGAGACGCTGAAAGCACCTCTCCTGAGGATGTTCTCGTATGCTCCTGGCTCAGAGAAGAGTTCGGTGACGACGGCCATGAACTTTTGGCGGGTCTCGCGAGACTCTGAGTCGCTGGGGAGCACGACGGGGCGAAGGCGGGCGACTGTTCGGCTCGCTCTCATGTCTGTTGTAAAGGGTTTTCCGTCTGCATCACGTCTGATGCCTTTGGGACACGAGCTGGGATTAGAAGAGTAATAAGCGACCCAGCATTCCACGGGGTCCTCTAAGCGAGGGTTGTTCAAGGGAACGGGGAGCCTGAGAATGGAAGTGGGATGATCCCAATCTGGAGTGCGCCAGGTGGAGAGGAGGTAGCGTTGGACCTCTGTCTTTTGCTCCCTTGGGGTTCTGTGAGCCTCTGAGCAGAGAGCCTTGACTTTGGTCAAGGCTTGATAGTTCCCGGGCTGGTGGGCCGCTTTGATGAGGGACTGTATCTGTTTGATGCTCTTTGCTGGCTTAGGGGGTTTGTGGGACTGAGAGAGAGCTGTCTGCCAAGGCTGAGAAGCCGGCTGTTGATCATCAATGAACGACAATGTGACGGGGTCGTCGTCGTTCGAAGGCTGTCCTGCAGACAAGACGGCTGCAAAGGAGCGGGCAGCGACGCAGTCTGGGAGCTGAGCCTGGGGTGATGCAGGCGTAGCCATCTGGGGAGAGACGTGTTGGGGAAAGAGGGTCGCGGAAGACTGATCGGGAGGTGTGGTGGTAGGCGATGCAACATCGGACAGACAGGGCAGCTGAGGGAGCCCAGGAGGAGAGGGAGACGGCTGCTTTGGAGGAAGGTCAAGCGGTGCGGGGGCCTGTTTGAGCTTCTCCTGGAGCCTGTCACAGTCAGCGCGGGTGGAGTCGAGCTGTGCGCGGAGAGAGAAGAGCTCCTCGCGGGCCTGGCTGCGCTCGAGACGGTAGCGCTCTACGCTGTCGCGGAGATCGCGTTCCTCCTCCTTCTGGCGTCGGATGCCCTCTGATACGCCCTTGTTATACACGTCCTCGCGGGCGCGCTTGCGATCTTGGAACGCGATCTGGAATGCGGGCTGGTGCGGGGAGTAGCTGGCGTCGGCGACGTGTTTCATGTACGCGGAGCAGACGTCGCAACCAGAGGGGTGAACGATGCCATAGTCTTCTAGGAACTCCCAAGGTGAGAGGAGGGTTGGAATGCCGCGAGTGTCTCTGATGGTGACGCGGAAAGGCTCGTCGCTGCTGGATAGCGGGTACATTTATTTTTCTTTTTTCTTTTTTCTTTTTTTTAATGGAATAAAATCAGAAGTGGCTCTCATCGTTGGGCGTTCATATCCTACACAACACGTGCCTGCCTTGCGATGTCCGCAAGGCTTTGTTTGGCTTTGTTAGGATCCAAAGCTAGTTTGGTTCTATTTGTCCTGTGGCTTGAACCTTAACTGAAATTCATCCTCATAATCCCGATCATCATCACCATACTCACAGATGGCTTCAAGACCCACCGTCACAGTACATTCAACAACTGGAGGCAAGTCCCTCTCAGTCGTGTTTTCTCCTTCTCATCGCTCTCAGAGTCTTCCAACTCTCTCCCGCTTCCAGCCGTCTTGACCGCCCCAATCAGGCTCGATGTCTTAGCACAGGTCCACAGTCAGTCAGTCTCCTACAAACCCATATCTTCCCATTCATCGCCTTGTAGAGAGCGTTGCGAAGAACAAGCGTCAGCCCTACGCCGTCAGCGAAAAGGCTGGCCATCAGACCTCTGCAGAGTCTTGGGGTACTGGTCGTGCCGTCGCTCGTATTCCCCGTGTCGGCGGTGGTGGAACTCACCGTTCCGGACAGGTACGTACATCACCTGACATTATTTTTCCTCCTAACCATTCTCGCAGGCTGCCTTTGGTAACATGTGCCGTGGTGGTCGCATGTTCGCCCCCACCAAAACTTGGCGCAAGTGGCACGTCAAAGTCAATCAGAATCAGCGTCGCTTCGCTACCGTGTCCGCACTCGCTGCTTCTGCCCTCCCCTCCCTCGTTCTCGCACGTGGTCACCGCATCGAGCAGATCCCCGAGGTTCCTTTCGTCATCTCCTCCGAGGTCGAATCCTACAAGAAAACAAAGGACGCTGTCGCTCTCCTGAAGAACATCAACGCCTACCCAGATGTCGTCAAAGTCTCAAACTCCCGCAGACTCCGCGCAGGAAAGGGAAAGATGCGTAATCGTCGCTATCGCCAACGCCGCGGTCCCCTCGTCGTCTACAACGAAGACAATGGCATCGTAAAGGCTTTCCGCAACATCCCCGGTGTCGAACTCGCCAATGTCAAGAGACTCAATCTCCTCCAGCTCGCTCCTGGTGGTCACCTTGGTCGCTTCATCATCTGGACCGAGGGTGCTTTCGCCCTTCTTGACCAAGTCTTTGGCACCTTTGACACCCCATCCGCTTTCAAGAAGGATTACGTGTATGTTCAACCACTCTGTTACGCTTCTCCCTCTCACCATCATACCTCTAGCCTTCCTTCCGCCAAGATCACCAACCCCGATGTCACACGTCTCATCAACAGCACCGAAATTCAATCCGTCCTCCGTCCCGCCAACCCTAAGACCCAAAAACGACCCTGGACACAAAAGAAGAACCCCTTGGTCAACAAGACTGTCCTCTTCCGCTTGAACCCTTACGCCAGGGTTCTCCGCTCACAGGAACTGCGTACGTGTACCTTGCCTAATCTCGCCCCCATACTCACCTTTCCCCACCCAGTCCGCCAAGTGCAAAAAGAGAAAAAGGAAAAGAAAAAGGGGTCTGTTGCGGGCGAAGCTTTCCTCACCACCCTCTTTGCTCCCTGAAGTCCCCGCTCACTACATTGTAGTTGTTACGTTTTATGGCCCACATGTTTTATGTCCGCCCATGTTATGCCTACAAAATACATGGGGGCTATCTGTCAATGTTAACGAGAAAGCTCGAGATGGGGGATTTGGTTTCAAGGTCATAAAATCGTGCTCATATAAGAACATAAACACAACATACATGACCAATCAATTGTAACCGTGAACGTATCGTGTACAACATCAGAACATGAGGAACTTAATCCTTTTCCGAGATTCCAAATTTCCCCTCAACTAAGTTATTCAATGTGTCCTCTTCCTTGTCCAGTTTGCGCACGGACAGCCAAAACACGATCCCAGTGACGCCACCCAAGATAGCCACAGTTCCATAGTTCCACACGAGCAACGGATCGGTGGACAGCGCTGTTCAAAGCACCAACAGTTAGTTCACCGCAACTTGCCCATACAACGCGTACTGACACACAAACGCCTCTCCGAGCGCCGCCGAAACCGCGTTCGTAAACAAGAACATGGACACGACCAACGACCGCATGTTCCTCGGCGCCTTGGTGAACGCGTACTCGAGCCCCGTGATCGAGGCAAAAATTTCGCTGAACGCGATCAGGACGTATCTGTCGCCGTGGTGTGCGTGAGTGCGTTCGAGAGGCGTGGCGCCACCGCGGGTGACTTACGAGCCGGTCTGGATCCAGACGTTCAAAGGCGAGACGCGCGGGTTGTGTTGCGCGTCGATGCACGTACCGGCGTAGTGACCGCATGGGCTCGTCTGGTCATATACGTTGAGCACGCGCACACGCATCAGAATGTACGAAACGAGTCGCCTTGTAAATGTAATACTGAACGACTGCAGCCCAGATCATGGCCGCAGTGCCCGTGGCAAAACCCCAGGCGACCTTTTTGAGCGCAGTGAATTTAATGCCCCTTCTTGCGAGCGCGGGGTATATCTATAGCGACACTCAATCGACGAAACTCGCAACGTCACGATGGTGTCTCGCCACTTACCACCAAGTCACAGATGGGAATGAAAATGATGAGCGCAAACGGATCCAGGTTAGACAAGACGTCGTTGGGCAAACCATGCGTATTCATCGTGGCCGCTTGCGACGTCAGATTGTTGTTCAACTGGTTGTAGCAAAGCCCTGTGCACATCATTCGATGAAAACGTCAGGACCTTTCACGCGAAACAACGTACAATAAATCGGGAACCACGCAAACACGCTGCATGCCTTGAACCCACGTCGGATCTCGTCGACCCAGTTGTCGTCGAATTTCATCCACTTGGGCCTCTCACCAATCACTTTGGACGGTTTCACGCTCTCCCAGAAATCGTCCGCGGTGAGTTGTCTGAAGCATCGGATCGGGTTCCAGCTCCACCGACCGCGCAACGCGTGGCGCCACAGACGGAACGCCGTGCCCAGCACGAAGCCTGCGGGAGGAGAGCTGCGGTATCGCCCGTGGCCCCACCAGAGGAAGAGGGGTGAGATAAGGAAGACGATAGTCGGAAGCATATACGCGAGCCAGTAACCCACATACTACGCGACCATGCGACCATGATTAGAAACGGCGATCATTCGGATTGAACTCGAGGAAAGCTGTTACCTTTTCCGCATACACCATACTAACTTGACCGATCAGCGCGCCAACATTGATAAAGAGATAGAAATACTGGAAGAATGGGAGTGAACAAGGCACGAGGCGTCTACAAACATGGAAGAACGCGCACCATGTAGATTCTCGACGCCGTCTTGACAGGGTCCACGATGACACGCTCGCCCGACTTCGTGACAGCGATGAACGGTTTCGTGCGTCGGTACTGCTCGGCAACCAACGGCGAGATGTTCGACTTGAACCCACCCGCGCCAGTGCCCGTAACGACGAGCGACAGAACAAACAAACCAGTCGATGCCTTGCCGCCGATGATACCGGGAATGGCGGAAATGATCATGATGACATGGCCGAGTATGGCCAGGGCCACGCTCCAGCACACTGTCTTGTAACGCCCCCAATAGGTATCAGCGATGTAGGCACCACCTATGGGACAGATATAGGACCTGATACGATCACGTCTCAGGGCGGACAAAAAAAGATCGGGATCAAATACATACCAAAACTGATAGAACGTAGTCAGCCCAGTGGACAATTGCTGGCCGCCGCCAAGGGCACCGGGCTGCCCAGATGCCCCACCAGCGCCGGTGCGAGAACCGGGTGGAAGTGGTTGCTGAATGAAATTGACCTATCAAAGCAGGATCCCCATCAGCACTGTGAATTCCACTATCATTACCAGCTTACGAAAACGGCGCTGGCACCTTTCGAAATCGGAATAAGCGATGATTGACTATTGAGCATCAACAAGACGACATAGGATTGAATTTTTATACCATAATACTGACAACGCCAGAGATCAGAAGGGGATCCCGTCAATGCAGAATGAGCTTACCGAGAAACGTTCAGCCAATTCAACGACAGCAATCACTACCAGAAAAAATATTAGAATAAATGTATGGTAAGGAAGAGTACTCACTGTACGCCGGCCACGGAAGGGTATCAGGTACACGACGAAGAGAAGCCAACTCTTCTTCCGTTGGAAACTCGAGTCCCTCATGGGTGCTATCGACATCTTCTTCCGAATTCTTCTCTTCGTGGGAGCCCACCAATGAGAGGTTTCTGTCGCCTTCCACCAATCCAGCGGAAATACTGCGATCAGGCTCCAGACCGGCCATCCTGCTGAGAGTGAGGACAAGGGAGGCAAGCCTCCCTTCGATTCCCCTTTTAAAGCAGCTTGTACACGGTTATCGCGCAAGTCCCAATGATGGCCGCGTGGTCAGCGATAACCACCTAATGAATCACGACACCCATATGGATGTGGGCTTGATGAGAATGATATTATTGGTGAGCTGTGCCACGTAGTACCGACGTTCAACTACGCCTGTCACAGCGGTTATCGCTTCAAAGCTTGGTCATTTGACTGTTTGACGTTTACGCCAACGGGCGTTTGGCGATCTGGGGCCTCGACGAGACCAGTTCAAAACGTCAAGTATAATGCACTGCATTGTCAAGCACATGGTACATGCTGAGTTGTCAGTAAGTGATTGCGGGCATCACAGTACCTGGTGTGCCTCAAATCACTATAAGTCCGCTCCGGCTTCCATTGTATTCTCACATTGGCGAATCCGAATCAACATCCATACTACTTACTTGGACAATGCGTGCCTGAAAGCCGAGCAGTGGGAAAAACCTCAAGATGGAGAAGGAATCCCCAACAAACGGAGACCCGCCACTGCCAAATCTGGGCGGCGCGGGGTCACCTGGAACGGAAATGGAAGAGGGTGACTTGAGTTGTGGTCAATACCTTATGGGACGGCTCTCGACAAGTCCAACGACATACATTGCAAGCCCACTCGACCATCGCGGTTTGAAATCGATTTCGTTCCCATCGATGTCTTTTGCCCTGGAGAAATTGAACAATGCGAGCATCCCAGAGATGGCATACCAGAGGGAGGCATCGGCGATGTGCCGTCCCACGCATATCCTAACGGTCAACGCGTCATCCCAGGGCTCAATCTGCAGGATCAAGGAACGCTCACCTTCTGCCAAATCCGAAAGCGTAACTAATGGTATCATGATTTAGGTTTCCCTCTGCGTCAAAGAAACGCTCGGGATTGAAGTCAAGGGGGTTTGGATACTTCGCTTCATCGTGGGTCATCGCCCTGAATCCGTGTTAGTGGAGAAATAGCGGAGCCCACCTTAGACGCACCAGACGTTTGGTATTACAGTTGCCCCTGGGTTCAGGTCAGATATTCTGGAGACTCCGCGGGAAAAGTATAACCTTTGGGAATATAGCAACCGTCGTATACGTCACTATGCGTGGTAGCATGTGGTGTCGCTATAGGAGCAATGCGTACACAATCCAGTTGAATGAGGATGATAAACATCTTACACAGTGGTAGGATAGGATGCCACCTCAGCGTCTCTCGTAAGACAGCGTCAACATACTTCAACGACGGTCTATCGGTCCAAGTTGGCAACCTCGAAGTTCCCACCACGACATCGATAACACTCTGCGCTTTCTTTTGGACGTCCGGAAAGAGAACCATCGCAAGAACAAACGCCTGGAGCATCGACGCTGTCTGCATAACACATTAATCGCCGACCTATATGTAAGCCATCGCACAACTCACGGTCTCCGAGGCAGCTGCAAGTGTACGGCGTCAAAATCAAATCAATACTTGTACGTCATACCCAGAAGATACACTCACCTCCAAAAGCAGTTGCCGAGACTTCTTTGATTGCCTGGAGTAACTGTCGTTCATCAGAATTGTTGGCTTTCACTCTATTCAATGCATCGGAAACCATTGATGGACCTGCTGTCCCCTCCTTCTAAAAAGAGGTTTCAAGGTGAGCCGCCTACAATACAAAAGGACTGACCATTCTCTCCAAGACATCTTCAAAAGGAGTATCTACCCATTCTCTGGACCACTCTCTTGACTGCGCGGCTTTCTTGTGGATGTCCATTCCGGGGATCCAAGAAGAAAGGGATAATACTAGGCGTGCATAAGTATAACACTTGGCAAGCAAGCGGAGGACCTACAAAAAGGAAATGCACTAAAGAACGCGGCAACCTCGGGCCGAACTTCCTCGACTGCCAATTTCACGGCCCTACCGACAACATGCACTATGGGGTCGTTCTTCGGCTTTGTCTCATAGTCGTAGAGTGCCGACATGATGATAGACGACGAATACCTGCTCCGACGAGAATTTGTCAAAAACGTTGCGTCAAACGGCAGGGCACATACGTATGAAAATGCTCGAAGCAGGCCCCGGGATTCTCAAAGATGGCTAATAATAGCTGATGCGACTTGCGCTGTTGCATCGGACGATACTTTGGCGCAGCATCAGCCCTGAATGCCTGGTGAAACAGTCTTCTCTGAAGTCGCCATCTGTCCCCATAACGCATCAACACCGTATTGAAGTCGATGCCAAACCTATGAATAGCACGCATAAGACGCGACGATGATGTAGCGAGCAGGATCCTTACAACGTATTCGTCGGTATTTCGGGACGATCTGAGTAAATGTTGGATCGCTGTTCCAGGAGCGCTCTGGCAACCTCGACGGAGTTGATGATGATTATCTCCTGGTTGAAAAAGCTGGAGTAGACCAGGTCACCGTGGAGGTTGGCCCATTCCGTGTAAGTGAGCCATGGGGAAGACGTGTTGATGCCTCGAACATTGCCCACCATTGGTATCGGTGGTGGACCGGGCGGCAAGGGAAGTACATGCCTCTTTCCCCGCAGTCGGAGATACGCAGTACCGAAAGTGATACCACCCAGGACGGCAATGAGACAAAACTGTTGCCAATTCAACGTGGACATGGACAACGAGGGGTAAAGACCAACCCCACCGATATTTGTACTTACTCGGCGGAACTTCGCTTGCGATGAATAATTTTTTCTTCTTGAATGCATCGGTCTCGTGGCCCTGCATGCCAAAAGTCTATGACATGAAGTGCATACTGAATGAATTCACTGGCAAACCAAACGTCGTAGCTACCCAATAGCTGTCAGAGACGTTACCATGCCGGTTATTGATCTGCAGAGAAAAGCAGCGGCGCAAGGAGAGAGCACGTTAATGCTGATCGCGAAATGGAAGGGTCAGGTTGTTTTACGACACCAGCCCAAATTGGTGCAAACTTCCTGACCCTCCATCCATTCACCCAGAAGGACTACGCCGTCACCGAATGGCAACCGCGCGATCCAGGCGTTTATCGGCAACTACTCCATGAACAGCATGGCAACCTAGTCAACCCGTATAGTTCAGACTTTCCGTCTTTTAGTGTTCAGAAAATCAGCCAGCATTTTACTGTAACAACAGATTCCCAACCGAGAGGGATACAGTTCAGACCCAGTCTCAAACCTGCAGTTAGTCGGCCGTCTTTGGGGAAGCAAGGCACGAGAGGCAATGCCGCAAACACGTTTCTGTAATCAACATGGATATTTGCTCGCAGTCCGAGACTCAGGTTGACCAACCAAACCATGCAAGGCCTTCCAACCTTCGAGTCTGAGCCTCTCCATTCCTCGCCGTTGACGGCACATGCCCTTAGTGCTGCGGCGACTGCTTCTGTCGTAATGGCAAGCATGTCAGTGCCTACTTCGCGACACCAAACCATTTCGGTGCGCGATTCACCTTTGCCCATGTCGATTTTTAAACCTCATCGTCTCAACCGCAAGCTGGTCGAAATGCTTCCTTTCGCCTCTTCCTTGTGCATTCTGGCAGCTCTCGCTACCGGTTCTTTCGCTCTTCAGAGCACCGCCAGTGTCTCTATTTCACCCGATGCCAACAAATCCAGGATGTACTCCAGCGCCATTTCAAGCATCATCGCCGCAGTGACCCCTATGCTGGCTCTCATTTATTTCTGTCCATTATACTTGCTGTACCGGCACTCGAAACGCCACCCAAGAACACTGAACAAGGTATCTGGGATTCGGATTCAGCAGTATGGTCCCCGTAAGTCCAATAGTCGTTGGTGCCGTTTGTGGCGGTACACCTCATGGCCCACACGTGCTTCAGTTATCTATATCTTTTTGCTGTTCACCAGCTTAGCGCAGGTCAGTTCATTCACACTCCTGTCTTAGATTACCGAACGACTGTATTGCGAAACGTAGGTCGCCGATGCCACCTGGCTTTTATTGCAGTACAAGTATAACGACAACGCACCTGATCCAACAACACGCAGTGGCGTGCGTTTTCTGTTGTGGGTACCTTACGCCACTGGCTAGACCACGTTCCCTTATTGACGTTGTGCAGGTTTGCAGGGTGTTGGACTACAGTCACGTCTGGAACGTACACCCTTTTCTTCCTTGACCCGCTCTGGTCAAGACGTCCAATTGCATCGATTGGCACACAAGCAGTCTGGGTACTCGTAACCTGGGTTTTCTGGGTTGCGGGCACTGGAGTCCTTAACAAATCCCTTCCTTCGCTTTTCGTGTACGACTCTTGCCAAGGGGTTGTCTACTGTGGGCAGTTGCAAGCGTTGTTTGGTGAGTGTACTGTTTGTACATTCAAAGTCACCACTGACCACCTTTGCAGCACTCTCGATCGTCGAAATGTAGGCGTATAACGAACATCAAGTGTTTCTTATTCTGACTTGAACATCTGACAGACTTACGTTGACATTTGGCATGATCGTCATCACATGGCTGGTGTGGAGATCTGCGCGGTACGTACGTCAACCAGTGGTGGTGAGAGTGGCCCCGATATGACATGGCAACTGTTATGCATTGGAGATGTAGGGATAGGGAGATCCAGATATGAAGCGATATAGCTCGCTGGATTGAACTGATGTTGGGTCATTAAACAGACCTGTCGGTACTGACGCAAGAAGACGTCTCGTTTTTCGAATGAATTGTAGCTTCAACGCTTTTGCGAATATATAGCTCGTGAATTATGACCACTCCTTACATCCGTAGTAAGCCAACTTGAAGGCAAAGACCACTACATGGATTATTATAGTAACACTAGCTTTTGATGTCTGTAGATGGCAACACCTTGGTAATACTCATTTTTTCCATAAAAGGTGTGACACTGGGAGTTCTCCGATTGGTTGGAGTGATATTCCCGCGCGGAACAAACCGGGAGCGATTGGAACTCAAATTGCAGAAATAGAAAAAAAAGTCCATCCACAACTCTTTCATCATCGTATTTCTTGTTTATTCTTTAGAACTTAGACTATTGCCATGTCTTACGCACCTGGTCCGTCCAATTCCTCTCCATTAGACTTATTTTGACCTCGCTGGCATGGCACAGGTGATTCTGCAAAAGGCGCTTCCCTCTTCAAGACGCGTTGTGCCCAATGTCATACCGTCGAGGCCGGTGGTCCGCACAAGGTTGGACCCAACTTGCATGGGTAAGGATCCGACGCCATCGTTCCGGACCTGCTTGCTGATCGACAACAGCATTTTCGGTCGTAAGACCGGCCAAGCCAAGGATTTTCAGTACACCGCTGCCAACGTTAACAAGGGAATCACGTGGGACGAGAGCACCCTGTTCGAATATCTTGAGAACCCCAAAAAGGTCTGTTACCCTTGCCGCGGTCCAGCTGGTCATTAACACCTCCACTCCTTAGTACATCCCCGGTACCAAGATGGCCTTCGCTGGTCTCAAGAAGGAGAAGGAGCGTAATGATCTCATCACCTGGCTCAAGGAAGAGGCAAGTTGAACTCTTAGGGATTTTACTTCTCATCAACGTACTGATGTCGCCCGAACACCAGTGCACAAAGGAAAGCACCTAATTTTATATCCCATCGTCACGGACTGCTCGAACCGCCATCTACATTATGACTTCAGTTTGGTCCTTATTCCTTAGACGACCAATATCGCATACCTATTACTTGCATAACTCCCCCACTCACAATGACATGCATTCTTCACTATTATCAGTGAATATTAGCCAAGGCTTTACTTGTCCAATGATGTGTGATCGTCTCGATGACTGCACTAGTAATAGATAATAATGCTCAAGGAAATACAGCGCAGGCAATGATAGTGGAAAGTACGAAGTATAAATTAAGGTAGGGTCAACTTGGTGACTCGGGAAGGCACCTTCACGCATCGTACATGAGGAGATATGATGGCCGGATCGCATTTTCTGCGTAGCAGACCAGCTCGTCGTAGTTCAGCGAACCCCCAAGGGAAACCTCGGCGAGAACCTGAATCATCTACAGTCAACACCCGGCAGGATGACCGAAACTACTACCAAGACTCACAGAATCGTAGCCCGGTGGAGGTGAGGTCAGCTTGGTGTTGTCCTGTGTCATCTTATACCCCTTCCCAACGACGACCTTGTTGAGAAGCATCGCCTTCTGCTGCGAAGGCTTGACGTTGTTCGAGTAGTCATTGGACTTCGAAGAGGTCGAGGACGTGTAGATGCCCGCACCAAACCTAGCATCCGTCACGAGTCATCGCACTGCTGACCACAAAAAACTGGTTACTTGCCTGCCCCAACCAGTCTTCTTGCCAAAGAGGTTCAAACTGTACGATGTACGGAGGATGCCGCAAAGAGAGCACGATGTCGACGAGCAAAAGGTAGCGTTCCCATTATCCCCAAGAAGGCACTCCCTCGTCGTTCCGTGCCAACGACGATTCTCGTTCCCAGGGGACCGTCCGGTAGCTGCAAATTTGCCTCGAGACTCGACAGATGTCCTGTTGATCCTAGTGAGACGAGAGGTGCGCGTATGGAAGAGAAGTCGTCACCTACTTATATGCTTCGTATTTCGAAATCGAGGTGGGATGTCCAATGACTTTGTATACACGACGCACAGTCGGACAAGATGTTGGGTGGCGCCACGAGGTCTTGAACTGGTCGGCAACTATACACGAATCAGACATTTGTGTATTGATAAAGTGACTGTAACACACCACTCTTGAACGTATCGTGCCCGTTGGGGACTTCGAGCAGAAGCGGCGCGTTCTTACCCACCTTGGAAGTACACGCCTGGCCGCAAAAGTGACCCTTCTTGACAGCTTTCCCGCACAGCAGGCAGCCGTTCTTCAGTGGCCTGGAGCGCAGAGCCGTAAGTATTGCATGGACTAGATCGAATTGCGAGCATACGGACTTGGAGGGTGCTGCGGGTGCTCCCCCACCTACGGCTCCTGCAGCCTTGGCTTGCTGTGCGCAAGTCTTGCCACAGAAAGAATGGGTGGTTTTCCCATCGTTGTACTTGGGCTGTTTGTGACAATACTACATGATATTGCATCAACATCTAAGGGTTCACGGCAGCGATGACAACAAAAGACAACATACGTCACACATGTTGGCCTTGGTACGAGGGGCAGCCTTGCCACCCTTTCCCCTCGCGGGAGGCTTGCTGCCGGACGCAGCCTTGTTGTGCATCTTGGCAGCACATGTCTTGCTACAGTAGGAGTGGGTCTTCGTCCCATCGTTGTACTTGGGTTTCACGTGGCAAACCTACAAGGGAATCAATCTGGGATGCCACATGCGTGAAAGAAGGTGACATACATCACAAAGACCGACTGCGTTCGTCGTGGGCTGGCGGGTGGGTGGGGCAGGCTGTGGTTGTGGTTGTGGGGGTTGCGGTTGTGGTTGTGGGGGTTGCGGTTGTGGGGGTTGGGCTTGCGCCGACTGCGCCTGGGCAGCGAGGTATTGACCAGCCATCGTGCCAAGCACGGAGAGTGCAGCGTGCATGGGTGGAAGTGCAGCGCTCATATCGAATTAGGGGGTGCCGAAGGTATAGCGTATGATCAGAGTATGATGAGATCGGTGAGAGAGGGTTGTCAGCGATTGCTCGCCAGGAGCAGCTCGAGTATGCGGATAAGACAAGAAAGACGGTCGATGAATGCATGGGCAGAATGAGTGCTTTTATAGCCACCTGCACAGACGAGCATTCTGGTAACACCTGCAGGAACGCGAAGAGGGCGTGTTCTCCGCAAGGGTCAATAAACCTGATAGCTGGGAGTTTCTCTCACTTTACCGCCATTGTTCGCTGTGTAGCCAGATGGCGTCCACGTCTTCGGCTGTCGAGGTAAAGATGAATCGCCTCCGAGTCGGCACAAGGCGGCCACACTCGTACATGGCAACACGTGCGGGTATGAGCACGCTTTGATCCGGCGCAGCTGGGGGCCAGCTACATTCTTGACCCCACGAGGCATGCAGCATAATGGAGGTGAAAACACAGCATCGCTTTGCTGCTGATGCGGCGGGGCAGTACTTGCTCGTACTAGCCGATAGTAGTTGGCGAACGTCAGACGTTGTCTTGTGAAGCAAGTTTGTGTTGAGGACAAGTGCCCGATTATTCACAGCCACCAACGACCAAGGACCAAAGCCTAAACGCTACTCACAATTAGAAGCTACTAGATACACATAGTATTAATACAATCGTAAATGTGACTATCATACAATGTATGTGGGGGTATCATTACAGAAACAGTATAAATACTCGTGCGACTTGAAGTATCAGCTCAAAAGTGACCCTAGAGCCTGGCCTTGGGTTTTCACGCTGACGATACGATCGGGGTCTTGAACATCGTCCGCACAAATGTCTTCAGATTCGAAATGCGTTTTGGCTTCTCCCCATACACAATCAGATATGCTGGACGCACGGTGTCATTGTCGTAGGTAACGGTTTCTGCCGTGATCATCAGCCTGTGTCCCTAAAAACCCCACGAGTAGACCGACAAACCTTCATAATTCAAGTCCCATCCAATTTCTCCAGCGATCTATGAAAAAACGTTAGGCTTGTTGCGTGCAGATATCATGGTTATCTTCATACCGAGTCATATCCGACCGGCGGTGCGATAAGGTCGGGAGCATTTCGATATCTCTTATAGGGCCTCCCTACAACCACGCGGCTGAGAATAATTATCCGCAGTGAGGCACGTTCAGAGAGACTGCAGGCATAATCATCCGCCTCTGGTGATCGTGAGGAAAGAGTTGGTAGCGAACGACTTAGATACGTACTGGAGGAGCAGGTCGTGGTATAAATGCCATGTCCGAAACTGCGCAGCTGTCAGAGAAAAGTTTCGCCAAGCGTAGTATCACATACCGCTTGAACGAATTCTTCGAGCCTGATGAGTAGATAAGAGCAGATCAAGAGAACCGAGCGCGTAGGCCTACCACATTTGCTCACATCAAATGAGCTGCGCAAAATGGAGCACAAATAGCATTCTTTCAGGCTGCAGAGGAGCACGCTGGCTGATGACTCCCCTACAAGGCACGCACGGTTGGTGCCGTGGAAGAGGAGTTTCTCATTCCCTCGCTTATCTTTGGCCTTTAGAATGTTCTGGACTCGATCCCTGTGAAATGTCAGGGATCGGGATACGCCGACTGGAAAGTGAAGTGGATATATACCTATAGCTGAGATACGGCTCGAGTGCAGGTTCTGGCCAGAGAACCTTGAAGACATACTGGATATCGGGTCTCGCCTTCTTACGGTGGCGCCACCCCCTGACGAAGAGCTGCTCGACTATAATTGTAACAACATCTACCATGTAAACCCTGGCTAGACAGAAAAATGATTTACACACCTTCAACAAAACTGGGGCTGTCTCTGTCAACTCGGACCAGCCGATTTCGTCGACCATTGGAAGTGTTCACTGGGTTATCAAGAGAAAACTCGTCAGGGGGCGCCAGTGTCACCCAACCATCTTTGTGAGGAGATGAAGCCATAATCTGATTGAGCTGGTAGTGCGATTAGGGCAGAAGGAGGAAGAGAGAGATGCGAGATTATATGTTGCCCAAGGCGCACCTCACCTCAACCGCGCTTCGTCTGCACAGACAATGGAATTGAAGCCATATCGTACACCAAGGTGGCTGCAAGCGACGTGGACAATTAGCAACCTGGCTTACCCGCGGCCTTGGTCGAATCCCGCTCCGAAATCAGTACAATTGATAGAACGCGTGACTCAGTGGTTTTGGAATTAAATTTTCTGAACTGTCAGAGGTCCAATTCGCATCACGAACCCTGTTTTGCCATGCGGCCTCCACGATGTTGATGGATGCAGTGTCTAGGTCGTCCGGAAAAGGCAACTGTGTAAGATGGGAGCAAGTCCAGCCTCAAAACACGCTGCAACTGTATGGCTCGTCAAGGTCACGGCACTGGAAAGGGAACGAGCTGGGTCATTTCAATCCTTGACTCCTCCTCCCACCTCGTGGTGAACTCCATCATTTCAAGATAATTTTGTCGTGAGAGGTGTCAAGTCACATCGCCTTCTCGGAGGAACCCTATAAGAAACTCTCTTTATCGTGAGCCGAAGGAAACTATCGTTTGAACTTGCGCTAACTTTCGATCATCTCTTTCGTATATCTCCCAAAATTCTCTATCTACTCGCTGCAATATTCGTGGTCACGTTCGGAATGCTAGACGCCCGCCGGATCATGAGGCTATTTGGACTCGGAGGATCTCCGACTACACCCCAGTCCACCTCCGGCAAACAGAAGCAGAGGCCTGTCACACAGTACTTTACTCCAAGGTGCGATGAGTTGCGTCCCATATCATCTTTCGCCTTCTAACGTATCATTCAGCAGCTCCTACCCGAAACCAGCTTCACGAAGCGTCTCCAACAATGGCGCAGATGCAGATTATCCACCCCTTACGGCTCCCGTTGCTCCCACCGGCGCATCTATAGCTCCATTTTGTACACCAAAAACGGCGCCGATCCTATTTTACGATAAGAACGACCCGTTCTATGAATTCACCAACTTTTCGCCGCACGACGTCATTTACAAGGAGAAAAGATATCCAACCAGCGAACACCTATTTCAAGCACTCAAGGTACGTATTATTGGCTACTCTGTAGCATGTGCTAACACTGGCTCTTGCACACTGTTCCGTGATCATTCGTTTAGTTCCTAGACGACCATCCCGAAATCGCAGAGCGGATTCGCAACTGTGGTGAAAGACCAATGTTGGCTTTTGATGAAGCACATCGGTCCCAGAAATTGGTGCGCCCTGATTGGAGACAAGTCAACGTAGAAAAGGTACCCGTCATTCTTTCTAGTAGGTGAAACCAGTTTCATTGTGTATTCCTAGATGGAAATCGCTCTTCGCCTCAAATTTACGCAACATCCCGACCTCAAATCGTTGCTGTTGGGAACGGGTGACGCTGAGCTCATCGAGGTGAGGGGAGTTTTATCGTTTTGTCCCCTCTTACGATTCAGTTTACCTTAGAACTCTCCGCGTGATTATTTCTGGGGAATCGGGACTGATCGCTCCGGCCGCAATGAACTTGGAAGAGCCCTCGTAAGGCTTCGGGAGGAGTTACGCGAAGGACACGATAATCCGTCCCAAATTCCCACTGCCCGAAAAGATACCACTCGTTTCTCAGTTCAAGATCTTACTTCCCTCGTGCCCACACAAACGGTTTCCAATGTGAATGGCAATGTACTTTGTGAGGTATGATTGGGTATCTTTCCACAAGCTAGCAGCACGTTGTCTGATGGATGGTCTATGCAGTTCTGCCAAGTAAGACCTAAGTTCCAGAACCATCCTTACTGCGGACGGACATGCGCCGCAAAAGCAACCAAGATGTGCAGCGTACGTGCTTCAGTCCCCACTTCTGCCTTTAACTCGTCCAATAACGTTTGCTTCCGCAGTTTTGTCGCTCAAAGCCTCGCTTTGGAAAGCATCCCTACTGTTCGAGAACCTGCGCGGCCAGAGCGGGTGGGGCACTTTGATCCCGATACCTTGATCTATGCTGCGGAGTGTGATGTTGGTTCACACCTAATAGTGGCTATGCGTGCTTTTGTGAATTATGACTCATATCTTAGTACCGTCCTATCTTCGTCGTCTCAAGGGTTTCACCCGGCACAACTTTGTAAATATAACATAGGGCTATTTATCATGATTTAGAATACAAAGAAGCACGTGATGGAACTGTACAACAATTGTGCATTTGCATGCTGTATGGCGAGTAAACAGTAAACTATGGAGATGCGAGTGGGCTGAAATATGCATAAGATAGTGGAGCGACACGTGTGATTTAGTGTGAAGCAATGAAAAATTGTAGAGATAGATAACTATCCGGGAATGTAAATGCAGTGCCAGCTGCGGCAGAAGGGAAGAAGTCATTGATCGGTGGCATTTCCAATGGCCAGAATACGCTTAATACCGTCTACGCGATGAATCTTCAGCGACGTGTAACTCGACTAAATCAGCAGATAAGCTTACTTCGAATAGGGCTCATAGCCCGGGATGGACTGAGCGCTCTCATGGGACTCCGCGACCTTTTAACCTGTTCGGGCACTAGTTGTGCGCTCTCGTTTGAGATGGGAGTGTAATTGTCACTCTCGGTATCCATGGAAAGAGCGTGTGTGCCCAGCACAGACAATTGACGACCATGCGTAATCGGCGAAGACGGCGGAGAAAGTAACATAGCGATGCTCGGGATGTACTCAGTGCTGACAGAGACAGTCGTGCTCTTCTTTCTCTTTCTTCGACCACGGGAAGGTGCTGAGACGTGTGCAGAAAGCATCTCGTCGTTACACACGGGTAGAGAAACGGCTGGATTGTTTGGACTAGGATCTGGAGTAAAAGCTTTGGCAACAGTCGTAAAACTAGGAGCTTGTGAAGCTTCCGGGGTGGTCTCGCGTGGGGAAAAAAGCGAAGGAGGGAGAGTGCTAGCTGAAAGGTTTCTTGGAAAGGTATAAGTCGTAGGATATCTGTGACGTGTCTCGTGAGATGACTTCGAACGAGAGTGATTTCTCTTCAGGTCTTTCGGCTTGGAGATACTGCACCCGGCCACTGAAGTTTTGCACGCAGCAGGAGCAGTGTCGTTGCGCTGGCTAGCCAAGTCTGCGATGTTGTGGATATGGATATGGTATTTGAGGGCTTCTACGTTCGGCAGAATATCTGCACATCCCCGGCGGCGACATTGAATCTTATTCGTGGGCGTCAAGCCGGCGTTATGCATCATCGCAATCGCTTGACCTTGCTGTAGTAGAACATGAGTATGCTGTGTGATACCAACGAGAGGGTGACGCACAGCTTGCATGAGCGCCAGCTGATCAGCGCGATGCATGTGGACTTTGGGTTTCGGTTTCCACATCATGTCCATCGTGGATTGCGTGTCCCCCGTCGCAAGTGTATACATCGAACGCTGGTCGTCAGGAATTTGAGGGAGGTCCTTGTCCGTCATGTCACATTCGGGAGCATGGTCGTTGCCATGGATGGTGTGATAACAGGCGATAGCACGTTGTGCTACGCTGAGGGTGGAGCTTTCGCCCACGCTTGGTACCGATACAACCTGAGTGGTGGAGACGTTCTCATCGAGCATGGCAATGAATTTGGAACGCGAGAGGTCATCGGAATCGTTCTGTTCTTCGGATGTGGTATCACTACCGTCGACGGAGACAGCTCCCGGGACTTCCATAGAGAATATGGTAGCAAACCGACGTGTATCGGGAATTGCACGACGGTTCGCGAGTAGATCGGTGCAGTCTTCGGTAGCGATGCGGAGGTTGCGAGATGTAGCGTTATGGCGCTCGGATTGCATACTGGCTGAAGAGATAGAGAATACCCACTATCAGTGGATACGGTAACGGGTTAGACGGCAGAACCGGGCTTATATGAGGATGATAAAAACTGACGCTTTGACATCGTGGACGTCCGGACATCCACACTTGGTGGGGGAAGTTCCACGTTGAGAACCCTCGTGGTTCAAAGGTAATGCAAATTGACTATAATACCGCTTTGGTATGCGCCCATTGTAATGGGCGCGTTTGATCCACGTTTGCGCCGTCCTGAATTCGGCTGGCCATTGAGGTCGTCGTGGTGACACAGTGCAACAAAGACTGCGTGAGTGGACTGCGTGAGTGGCAGTCATCACAGAGACCTTGTGATCGCCAAACAACTCCAATCGGTTACGGTAGCAGCGCGAATGCGCCATCCAAAGTAAACTGTCTGATAAACGACAATGAACTGGCTCCCTCTCACTCAGCACTTGTATAAAATAAATAAGATAAGAAGCGAAGGAAAGTAATACGTAGACATATAATAAGAGAACGAGAATCAGCGCGCAGAAACGAGCTTACATTCGACATGCATGAATTTGTGAGAAATACGAAGCGTCGAGTTGCGCAAAGGACCTGGCAGCCCTGACGCGTAGAAAGTGATGAGGACAAAGAGGAGAGTACCCATCTTTGTGCTTCTCCACCTTTTTACTCCTCACCCTACCTTGCACTGATATCATCCGAGGTGTGCCCAAGTTCGTACCTCATTAGAACAAGGGACCAGGGAAACTCTGCTCTTTCACCGTGGAACTGGTTGGACGACAGGCTGGCACTGGTCTCCTACCACCATGGGAGGGTAGTTATTCACAACCGATACTGAACGTGCTAAAATTCCGCTGCTCGAGATTGGTGAGATGGTGGTGCTAGTCGCAGCGTTCGAGGGAGCAGAAGCCTTGATCACGGAACCTCAGAGATGCTCTTTGCAAAGATGAGTCATGAAGGTGGTGATTTTGTTGCGAGGAATTGTCTTTCGGAACTTCAGACCAAGGCAGAGTCCTCCCAAGAGAGACTGACCACTGACTCGTTGCGATGGCGCAGGCGCTGTGTGGGACACGGCCGGTGACTTATACCGGTCCAACGTTGCGTGCAAAGAGACTGATGCATTTGATGCACCACGGCGTTTCCATCTGCACCATCAACTTTGATGAAGTCCTACTAGTAGAGCCCAGGGGGTCAGCATCGAGCCTCGGGACGTAATCACATAACCAACGACTTACAACAACCAATACTAGTAGGCTCGCCCGGTACGACTATGAGACTCGATTCGATCTACCTACGATCAATTCCCTATACAAGCGTTTATCGGACGCAACTTATCAGATGAGTCTAGAAGGCCATCAAAGCTACACTCACCTTGGATACTTCGAGAGACAATCTGGGGTACGCATGCCATGGAATATCGCAAGGAACTTCCGAGTCCAGTAAACCACGGTCGCAAAATAAGTATGCAGATTCCAGAGCATCCATCAGTTGGATTACCATCGACCGGACAGAGTGATAATTTATTATCAGTCACTGACACCAACGCGAGGCCCACAAAGAGCTGGAACGATGTACACCCATCACGATATTTAGGATGATCGAGGTAGCGAACAGCACGGTTCACGCACCTGGGCCTCCAGTGACTTCAAGTCTTGGGGAAAACTCGAAAAATAAAACATACACTGGCACTGGCCCAGTGTGCATCCGAATAACCTGAAAATTACAGTTCCAATCAGCCTGATTGTTCCCGGTTGACCTGACTGTCATTGAAAAAAAAAGCAGTTTTACAGACTCATCCGATTCAGATCGGCCGCCCCCACCCAAATAACCCAAACCGGCCAAATCTGCATCCGTCAAGCCCACCTTCTCTAGCATTATGGCGGAGCACCCGCACATTTATTCCCGCCGCATTTTTGTACGCCGCGCCTGCCGTGATTTGCGATCGCACTTCTGCACTTGCCACCAACCCTGCCCTCTTCGTATCTGCGCGCCTTGGTTCCTGTCCTCGACTGGTTCGCGCTGCTACACTCGTTCTTTACGTTCGTATGGACTGGAGAGTGGTCTGGGGACCTCAGGTGAGTCTTCTTCGCACGTTGAGGTGCGCTGATTGTTTTCTTTGGTTACCGTTTCTGCTCGCTCGTACGCCCTCCTCGCACTCCATCTCTCCCCCTCGTCCTGCACATCACAGCGTGTCCTTCCAACCTCGTCGACTCCTGCGTCCGCATTTCCGTGTGTAATGCTTACGTTTCGTTTGACCTCGACCTCGAACTGCTCAACCTGCACACTCTCGGAGCCTCTCGATTCTCTTTGGGCCTCCTTGGTTGACGTTCTTTGTCGGCGACTTCGTCCGTACCCGCCGCAACGCCTTTCGATAGTCTTGGTTTAGTTGTCTGGATCTCTCCTATCCTCGTGCGCTCAACCTCGATGTGGTGTTTGTTGGGCCTCATCATCGACGTTCCTAGTCGTGGTCGTCTCCTACGCTCCTGTGCGCATCCTCGACGCTTTCGACATCCTGAGTCACCCCTTCGCCCCCTGTTGCCCTCAGGCATGTCAGGAGGGCTCTGTGGGCTCGTCTGGACGACGCCCATCGTTGTCCGTCGTGTGCACAGGGTCTCTCGACGACGTTGGGTTCGTCATCTTCGTTTAGGTGGTCATACGACGCATTACGCGTGTCGTGCTGGTTGTCGTAGTGGGCTCGGAGTCGTAAATGAATTCCACTTGACTGACTCTGTTGTATCTCTAATACTACGGCTCACCGAGTCCTCTCTTTGCACTACGCGTGTTTTATGAAAACTGCAATGCAGATTTAAAGAAAATCCGCATAGTGGCAAGTGCGGAAGTGCGGTCGCAAATCGTGACGGGCACGGCGTACAAAAATGCGGCGGAAATAACAACTTCAAATGTGCAGATGTCCCGCCATACGGAGAAACTGCTACTGCACGGCATGTAAAAAAACTAGATCAAAGATACTGTCCAAAACAAAGAAAGTGAACCTGAAGTTTGCTCGGCATTCACGACGTTATCGACTCGGGGGTCTAAACAACCATATCTTGAATACATACTACATTGATACACCCGATACTACATGTTTGTCACAGGGCACCGGCGACGGCAATCATAAGCCAGGAAGACCCATTATACAATTTATACAAAGGAAACTAGCTCACAATGATGCATGGTTTTCGGGATGCAAACTCGACTTTATAAATGAGGGATGCGCACAAGTCAGTCAATGGTCAGGGCTCCGCGATCGGGACGTACATGATGAATTTTGAGAGCGTCGTTGATGGACACCTTCATTCACATCACCAGGGTTAGGGTTTAACGCGCAAGGTCAACGTTGCTGAACGACGTTGAACGTTCTGAACCATGATTGGCACGGTCTCCACTGGCAATGTCGTCCTCAATCGTCAGACCCTCATACCCGCGTCGCGCACGTTCCGAACCACCTCAGTGTTACATCGTTCTTCTGCATACCCAGGCCATATTCCCCTCAGCCCCTTCGAGAATACATTCCTTGCCATAGGCTCCGCCCTCGTGGCATTCATGGATCACAGGCGTGGCGGTAAGTTCTTCAAATGGTTTGGAATTTTATTACCATACTGATACGCCGCAGATATGGTGGCTGCCCTTGGCGAAACTACGGCAGGTTCCACCTTACCAAAGTTGCGGGACGCGATGCTCGATTCTCCAGAAGGCCGTAGAATCCTTAAAGATCGCCCACGCATTAGCTCAAAGAGCTTGGACTTCCAAAGGCTAAAAGCACTTCCAGACGGAACATTCGGAAGAGAATACATGAGATGGCTCGAAGTATGCAATGTCTCCCCTGATTCTAGAGAGCCGGTTAGTTTTCTTTTTGGTTGTCGTCACAGGGGGACCTCTCATTTCCGGCAGGTTCGCTATATCGATGACCCGGAACTTGCCTACGTTATGCAACGATATCGTGAAACCCACGATCTCTATCATGCTCTCTTTGGTCTCCGTGTCTCTGCTCTACCAGAGCTCGCCGTAAAAGCATTCGAGTTCGCCAATTTAGGATTACCCATGACTGCGCTATCGCTTGGAGCTTCTGTCAAAATGAAGAAGGCACAACGTGACAGGCTTTGGCATGAATTTGTACCATGGGGAATCAGGTGCGGTGGAACTGCTAGATGTTTCCTGACAATCTACTGGGAAGAGAGGTGGGACCAAGAGGTTCAGGATATAAAGAAAGAGCTTGGCGTGTGTGATCCACCCAGTGGGTTGAGTATTCATCCCAAATGAAAATTGGTAGCCACTCCTCCTGCCATTTACCATGGAATTGAATGGTGACATGACATCGGAGTATAGGAGTGTGGATATACTCAAGAATGATATGGTTTGTTTCATGCATTGTAGGTTTGCAAGCCTGTCGAAAGTATTCACAGAACAGTTCCTTCAAAATTGGTGCACATCCTCAATGGATCCATTCAGCAGCTATGTGCCTGCTGCATCCAGTGTCCTTCATGCAGTGCTAGCACTGAGATCATTGCAAAAGGTGACTTGAGATTGTTGGCACCCAATGTTGACATTATATTGTAGCAAAAAAATGTTGTCCAGTGTACACAAATGAAACATGATAAATAGATCAAATACAGCTATGTATTACAGTATCCTCTAGCTCACTTCAAAAAAGATTAAAGAAAAGCTGAGATTAGATTTGCTTTAGAGGTCTATCAAATTAGAAGACATACCTTTTGAGGATCATTAAGGGTTGTGAAAACAATGTTACCCATTGCCATGAATTCATTACCATGATCAAGTTGTGTATGATGAAAGTAGGATTCCCTTGCAATCAAACTTTGAATGCCAGTTGTTAGATTTACATCTTAAAGATGTTACAGAAGACTAACTTGGACATGAAGCATGTTGCATAAACTATTTAGGTAAATGATTAATTAAAGTAAAATGATAGAAAGTAATTCACTCACTGCCACCAATAGGAAGACTCATGAACAAATGTCCTGGATCAAGCTGAGCTGCTGTCCACTTGAGTATTCCCTAGTCAATTAATTTTGCCAAATTTAAAATAAGTGCCTACAAGAGCTACTGTAACCCCTGAAACTAGGCTGGTATTGGAATATATCAGTAATATGATTACTTTTAAATTAATGTAAAATACCTAGTTATCAGTCCAGTTTGAATACAAAACTTTGTAAGTTTCTCAACCACCAACTTCAATCTATATGGACATCAACAATAGTGTGTTAACTTAATTTTTACCATTGACCAGATATAGTATTACTGACCTTACAGATACAATAGTGCCTTTCTTCAAAAGATGATATATTGTCCCAGCAATTAAAATGTCCATTAAGACAGAGAGTCCTAACCAAACAGGAAATGACCACTATTAAATTTAGTAGATATAAAAAATTGGTTAATGAAGATAAAACTTACAAACAGAACCAGATATTTGGATTCTGCAAGATCATATATCACACTAAAAATAATAGTGAGTAAGCCAATTTATCCATTTTGGAGTGACCCACTTACAAAGATAGCACAGAGAGAAATCCAAAGACTATTTTGCAATCAGCACAACTGAATAGAATAATATTACAACTCTACCTCCTTCAAGAATTAAGATGATGACCTAAGATAGGTCAATATTTTATTTATTGCCAAAATATTTATGGGTTTGGACTCACAAGCATCATTGATACACTATGGCCTTGGCTTGCTTCCACTCAAGATATCATGAAATTCCATTATCCTGGATATAGAAGCACTACTCACAAATATAGATTCTGCTAGTAAAATAAGCATGGACAAGACATTCTGTTGTTGCCTAAATTCCCCATGTCAACCACTGAAGTAAACTAGAGTATTCACATTACAGATATTGCAAGATATATTGCCCATTCACTGTTCACAATGTCTAAGGATTACACCAGGTTTTCATTTAAAAGGAATTCACACACCTTAGGCATTTCTGGATCAGCTCCATTGATATAGAAGACCGACTGCCATGGACAACAGCAGTCATGTGACATGCTAATGCACTTGTGTTGAAGGTTTGAGCATGGATCATGGCTTGCACTTGGGTTACTTACAACTCTAAAGCCTGCATCATCCTAATCCCATGGGTTGATCCTTTAGAACTGACATCTGAAAACCAACATCTGAAAACTGACCAGATCAATATGACCTAAAGTCACAGCAAGTCAACCTTGGTCCTTGCTGCATGTGTTCAAATTACCCACAATCAACTTGATCCAAGGAGGATCACGACCATGAATGCCCGTCTTTCGGAGGTACAATCCAACTTGGCTGGTCAATATCAGAAAGACACTAGTGCGATGACTAAATTAGTGATTGAAATGAAAGAGGGCTCATCAGATTTACATTGATGTCAATGATAGACCTGCGGACACCGTGGGGACAGGATTTCCTATTGGTTGGCCAGTGAAATCGACTGGTAGTAGTATGGACATTGAACCGGCGACAGAGGATTCGGCAGTGTGAAGCATATGGTTTATATATCCCCTCGAGCGCTCAAGGCGATACGTACCTCTGCGTACAAGGTTTGATGCATTGATGCATTTGCAGTGGCGGACGGAGGAGTTGGTGACCGGAGCTGACCGAATTTCTGTGAATGTGACGCACCAAATCCCACCTGATTGCGACACTGCTATCAACTCTCACACCGTATTCAAAGCACAGCAAAGACTAGACAACCGTTCTTAGTTGATACCCAAGATGCCTCCAAAGAAGCAAAATGCATCATCGTCCTCTAAAGTGAAGGAGGATAAGGTGAACTTATCCGTTGCAGTTCGCATCATGGGCTAACTAATCAAGATTCCCCGCGAAGACCTTTGGGATGAAGAATGTGCGCGAATTCCTTCCGCGAATCAACTGATCATTATGACGCTGAAAACAATGGATTCGTAGAAAAACAAGTCGGCGAAGGTCCAGAAACAAGTGCAACAGATCCAGGCGCAGGCCGCTATGTCAGGAAAATCCAAGGAAACGCTCGCCAAGGAGAAAGAAAACGAGCTACGAGCTAAGGCCAAGCTGGAGGAGGAGAAGCGCAAGAAGGAAGAAGCTGCCTTGTTCAAGCCCGTACAGACGCAAAAAGTACCCTTCGGTGCTGATCCCAAGACCGTTCTCTGCGCATTCTTCAAAGCCGGGAACTGTGAAAAGGGGAGTAAGTGCAAGTTTAGCCATGATCTCGACGTGGGTCGAAAGGTAGAGAAGAGAAATCTCTACGAAGATAGCCGGGAGGAACAGATGAAGGGTTCGTGGAGATGCGTCTATTTACGTTGTCGACACTAACGTGCATCGCAAAAATCCCAGACACAATGGAGAACTGGGATGAGGCCAAGTTGCGAAGTGTGGTGCTGTCGAAGCATGGTAATCCGCGAACCACAACAGACGTGCGTTACAATACCACTTGGTATCCCTTGCTTATGCGCGTGTATAGATTGTTTGCAAATACTTCATCGAGGCCGTTGAAACGAATAAGTGCGCAAGCTTTCTCGGAACTCACTAATCCTAGATTTCCCTATATTTGTAGGTTTGGATGGTTCTGGGAGTGTCCGAACGGCGGGGAAAAATGTCAGTATCGGCATGCTTTACCTCCCGGCTTCGTCCTGAAGTCTGAGAGAAAGGCTGCGGAGGAGGCTGCCAAAGCCAGCGTAATATCGCTCGAGGAGTTCCTGGAAATAGAGGTGGAATTGTTCATCGCCAGAATATTTAAAGTCTTATTCTGTTTCAGCGACACAAACTGGGTCCCAATCTCACCCCGGTTACGCCTGAGACTTTTGCTATTTGGAAGAAGACACGAATGGACAAGAAGGAGGCAGAGGCAGAGGCGTTGCGCAAAGCCAAGGAAGTGCAACATGCCGCTGGTAAGATCACTGGCATGAGCGGCAGAGACCTGGTAAGTCTTGGTCCGGGTTCTGATGGTTCCGCTGATCTGGGATCAGTTCCAATACAACCCGGAGTGGTTCGAAGATCAGGATGATGGAGATGGTTCAGATGACTTTGATTTCTCTAAATACAGACGCGATGAAGAGGAAGTATACGCGGAGCTTCGGCAGGCGGAACAAGGTATCAGTAACATGCATCTGTACGAAGGCGATGACGCGAACGAGGAGAACAAAGAAGGCGGGGAAACAGGTGACGAGTAGCTCTACCCATTCATTCTCTTCAAGTTGACGCAAGCACGTCCCATACATGTCACACCAGGTCCGACTTTGAGGCCTTCGGTCGCCTAGTAATTTCGTAATGTTTCCGTGTGACCCTCCTGAGCTCGGAGCTGCGAACTTTACGCGTGTTCACGTTCATACTTTTCGTCTTTCTCCGTTTCTTTCTAGTAGTTGTATCGTTTGCGCGTATCGCTCCAAGTCCATGATGTCTCGTGTCCCCCCAGCCCCCTCTTCCAGACCGACCGTCAAAACCGCTTTAGTTCCTCCAACTTCTCGTTCTCGGGCGCCGTCCCCGTCCAAGCCGTCCGCCAGTTCTGTAGCGTCCCCGTCGACCCCGCGTGTCCGCACAAAGTCGATCCCGAAATCACCCTCCAAGCCGACTCGTCGACCTCCTCCAGAAGAACCGAACCGAACTCCCAAACAACCTCTTAGCATCAAAGAAGTCATCGCACTCAAACGAGCAGAAGCTAAAAAGGCAGCTACCAGACCAGTCGTCAACGGAGGCTCCGTCTTCGATAGCTTCGACACCTTGGAGGATAGGGTTCCCGGCAGCAGTCCGACCAAGAAAGAGGCGGACGAGAATGCTGATCTCGGTCGGTGGTCCGTGAAGGAAGCCATCGAGCGAGCCCGCAGCACAGGTGTGGACGTTACTTCTATTCTCCACCCGGAAGGCTTATCTAGAAAGACTTTTGTGACAGGCTCAATCAATCTTGCCTCACGTTCATTGCCATGCCTGCCGTCTGCTTTATTTGAGATCCACTTGGGAGTGAAGCCTGATCCACTCAAGTCTGTTTCTCACGAACCCCCAATTGGTTCCTCAGAAGTCCCCGGAAAACGACCCGGACAACGTGGTGGTCCCGCATGGTTCGAAGCACAGGACCTACAAGTACTGAAAGCGTGGAACAACGAAATCACCGAGATCCAACACGAAATCTCACTTTTTGGGTCACTCAAGTCCGTCGACGTATGTCTATTCTGCTCGTTATTGATGCATTTTTACTAACTTTCACGGAAGCTGCACCAAAACAAGATCTGCGCTCTCCCAGACACATTTGCTGACCTGACAGCGCTTACTAGCCTAGATCTTTCACATAACTCGCTAGCATCGATTCCCATTAATGTCTTCGCACTCCCCACGCTCTCCACCTTAAATCTCTCGCATAACGCTCTTGTCGCCTTACCATTTGGTGAATCGTTTGCAGCCACCTCCCGTCGATCACAAACGGACAATTATAGCTCTGGAGGATTCTTTGGCCCAGTGATCACACGTGCCAATGTACCATTGCCACGCCTTCTGTCGCTAGACGTCTCTTTCAACAAATTGACTGCTTCCGCCATCGACCACAAAAATCTCCCGTCTGGCTTGTCCAAGGTTAACCTATCCTCGAACCCTATCTCTTTGGAGAACTCTGATCCATTGGCTCTCGTACGTGCGTTTGGGGGTCTTAGTCAATTAAAAGAACTTCATCTAGCGAACGCGGATATTGGGGATGAAGCCTTCCCATCTACTCTCCTCGCTGAGAACCTTTCTCGGAGTTTCCCTTCGTTGCGCATTCTCGACCTTGAAGAGACCCGTGCAACCGCTGAAGCTGTAGCATTGGCACTTTCCGGCTTGAAGAAGTCGATCGTGTTTGACATGACCCCAGATGAGCCACCAGAAGGCACTCTTCGGATAATTGTAGGGAGGAAGATTTTAAAGGAAGCGTGGGAGATTGAAGCTGAACGCAGGGTGAGACACAGGACTGGAAAATCCCTGGCAGACGGAGGTCCAGCACCAGGCACAGTCAATCATCCCTCACACGAAGAGTCGTCAAAAGAACCATGGGAGATCGAAGCAGAACAAGGCTTGCTAACTGAAGGCGGTCGGAGACGTGCAAGGGCGGTCGCGGCAGCAGCAGCCGAATCTTCGGTCGGAGCAGCGGACGCTCAGTCCTCGCATGGGAAACGAAGTTCGGTCACCGGGATTGGCCATCCAAGCTCTCCCCCACCGCAAGGTGTCTCATCACCGTTGTTCAACTTGAGCAATACTCGGTACTACCACGCGGCCACTCAGACGCTCACCCTCCCAGCTTCTGCACCACCTCCGAGGTCGCACGCAAGGTCCTTC
Organism: Porphyrellus cyaneotinctus; assembly: GCA_038091315.1. NCBI lineage: Eukaryota > Fungi > Basidiomycota > Agaricomycetes > Boletales > Boletaceae > Porphyrellus > Porphyrellus cyaneotinctus. The sequence continues at coordinate 23,996 of JBBPOF010000082.1, read as the reverse complement.
TCTCTCGCGATGTCTGCCTCTAATGCGCATGCCACCTCAGGCAAAAACGATATTGCTTTGCCCACGCCAAGTTTTCCTATTGCGGCAATATCTCCACAGTCCTTCGCACATACGCTCAAGATCCTCATACTAAGCAACAGGAAACTGGACTTGTCCGTCTCTCTACCTTCTTGCCAGCCGGAGATGGATGCTGGGCTGATACCGACTCTGGAGGAACTCGTCTTGGATGGATGCGGTTTCGACGGTAATGTCGCAGTGACGCGCCAGGTCGAAGGTAGCGCGAGCCCGATCAAATCGAGCGAGCCTTTTTTGCCGTTGCTTACGCGGCTATTCCCCAACCTTAGGACGTTGGACGTGTCGTATAACGCAATTCCGTCCGCTGCACTGCAAAAAGACGTATTGATCGGCCTCATTATGGCGTCGGCTCAGGATACCCGGAGTCGTGCGGGACTGAGGCACCTTCGACTTCGAGGGAACTGTATCACGACGCTCGATGGTTTCCAGCAAATCGCAGAGATTTTCAAGGGCCATCGCTCTGTCCCCGATTGGAAGCTTGAGGAATTGGACTTGAGAGACAATGAGATCTCCAAGCTGCCGCCTGAACTCGGCTTGTTACCGTTGGACGTCTTCCTGGTGGATGGAAACGTGTAAGTGGCCCTGTTGCTTGATGGTATACGTCACAGGCTTATTTTTCATCTCGCAAGCTTCCGCATTCCTCAGAGAAGAATTTGGGAACGTGAGGGAACCAAGGGGCTATTAAGCTGGTTGCGCGGGCGCATAGAATGAAGGACGCCGAGGTCCGTTAGAGTCGCTTTGTAGGTAGCCCACAACTTCATGTAGCATAGCATTTCGGTTTGTGAATCCTGGAGATCTCGGGCCACGACAGTTCATCTTGCCCATTGCAGCCACGTCGGTGTCTGGTACATCACACGCACGTCTCGTATGCATCATGTGTAAATCATTTGCTGTACAGTTCCGCTGTTCCCAACAAAATACTTCACCCTGATCACAACCAATCATGATTGAACAAAATAAACGTCGTCGCGCTGTCCTTTGCGGTTGCGTACACTGATGGGAAGCAAGTCACCTGGCTCTTGATGAAATCGCCAAGATCGCCAAGAAGCTCAACAGCCCCTGGGGCTCACCAGGGTCATTATACCCCAAGGCTGCCAATTGAATCTCAACCTCCCTGCCACGAGATACTCTTGTGAAGTTGTAGACGTCTCACGTCGATAGCAAATTGTTGACCCGTGATAGGGTCGAAAAAACTGACGTGCTTGCAATACCTATGATAGGAGGGCGTCTGCCAAAAACGTCAGACACACTAGATACTCAACGCCGACTTTAATCACCTACATCGTCCTCTTTGCACGCTACATCAAGAGTAAAACCTACTCCAAGCGAGCATATTTGCTCACCATGATATTACACCAAGTGCGTTCACCTAGACAGGGACGGCCGGGTTCCCGATAGACAAAAGTATCACGACCAAGAATCGATTTGGCCAGATTTACCTGCGACTCTAGTGCGTAAGAAGGGTCCTGGGTAAAAATGACCGACCTCATCATCCAGCGTCAGCAAGTAGTCCAGACGAGGAGAGCGTGATTGCTGTGAGCTAGTAATGACCTAACAACAGAAAAGAAATCCGAACGTCAGATGCACGCCCTCAAGGATGTGGGACGAAATCAAAGCAGGCATGTCGAGAAGTGTCAAGACGACTTGATTCTGCAGGATTGGTATGCCAGGCGAACGTCTTGAAAGGCCACAGTGGCTGCCATGAACAAGTGATGCGATTCTGTCCAGTCAATGATACATGTACTCGCACTTTGCAAATTGGAAGGCATGAGAGCGGTCCAAAGAAAGCGGCACGGCCAGGTAACCCGGCCCCATCGGCAACCATCAGCTACTCCCCAACATGTTGTTGAGACGACTTTTGACAAATTGAAGAGTAGATGTCGACACACAAGTTACAACCATGGCGACGATCGTCCATTACTCAGTTTACAGTCCGACATCCCACGAGGGTGTCTAACAAACCACATGCGCGATACATTGACTCGGGCCGTGTGGTACTGACCCCTTAAATTCGCGCCGGCCCTGCACTCCGATGGAGGCACGTCGGTGGATCCATACTTTGGACTATACTAGTTGTAAGTAGTCTCCAGGGTCACGCGCCACTCAGGGCACGCGAGGGTCATCGTCCGAAAAGGCTGCCAATTGAATTTCGACCTCCCTGCTGACTACGGACCGTGAGATGTCCTTTTGGAGATGAAGACGTCTCAGGTCGATGGCGAGCCGTTGACCCGTAATATTGACGATGACAAGGGGAAACCTGCAAACGAAAACGAAAACACGTTCAGATCGGGACGCTGTAGAATATGATCGTAAAGAGACTAAAGACTGACGAGCTTGTCATGCGGTGGATGGGTCTCTACCAAGACATCAGACGCGCCATATGCTCGACATTACCCTTTGGACCACTTACCTGGGCAAAGACAGTCCTGTTTTTTGCCTGCTGTATCGAGCATATCACTCATTCCAACGAGCATGTTCACTCACCACGCAATGGTATTACATATATCACTGAGCGTGTTCGCCTAGAAGTGGATTGCTGTCGAATCGCAAGGCGGGCGCGATAAAGACACTCTACCCACCAAAAAAAATATAATAGCATGTCTATAGAGACTACGCACAAGACTCGTGATGCGAGAGAATTCCGACGTGAATCGCTGTCGTCTGAGCGTGACCATCATCAATCCGAATAGACATACTTCCAAGACACATCTATAGTGCTTTCAGTTGTGGCCTCCTAAGCAGACAGTGAACAAAAAACGTACTCGATGATCCACATCAACCACTTGGATACGTGTATCAGAAGGAGTAATAGCGTTCGGCGTGGCAAGTCACGCACCGAGAAAGCTAAATGAAGCGTAGCGTCAGTGCAACAAGCTTCAAATGTTTCCAACGGGTACGTACAACCCAGCCCCCTGCCGCACGATCCGGGGGGGGAAGCGTGATTGGAGTCGACTGAAAATGACCGTCTCAGTTGGCCATGCAAATCCTCCCTTCGCGGCTGGACTTACAAGTGACTGAGATAAGGATACGTGAGATCGCTGTGATAGAGGCGCATACATAAAGGACGAGCAACACCGCGATTGCGATGGTGATCTTGCGGGTACGCCCATTTAATATCCAGATCCGCAGCAGCACCAGAACTGACGACGCGATTTAGATGGTCGCCGCCGGATCATCATGAAAGTAGGAACGTACTGTGCATGGAGCCGTAAGACCAAAACTGGTAGACGATCATAATGACGGAGAAAGCAAGACAGGTCTGTCAATCCTTGGATAAATTCCATCTGGGTGAACCATAGAGTATGACTCACTGTGTGTGAATGTAGCGGAAGAACGCCAGCCGTTTGGCAGATGATGACTGGCTCCATGAGAAGACTCAAGTAACGATTTGCGATAAAGACACTCTTCACGACCGATAATCGACTTGGCCAGATATATATTATCTATAACTGAGCGTAAGAAAGCTCCCTCATCGCGCAAGGAGGAGATGAAGATGTCAACCTCATCGTCCAGTGTCAACAAGTAATCCCAGATGAGCCAAGTGTAGCTACTGTAGGTTAATGTGCTGGCCACAGATGGGGTTCATACGGGAAACGGACACCAAGGTCGGACTCAAACGTACCGCGCCAAACGCACGTCTGCAAGGATATGGGACGACATTAAAGCAGATATGTCGACGAAGGAGGAGGACGATTGACTCCCCAGGATTTGTATGCGGGATGAACTTGGCCAATGTCATCGCAGTTAAATAATGGGCCACCTCAGCGGAGACCAAAGCTGAATAATTAGTCTCCTTCCGGAAAGCTTGTTGTTATAGGGCCCTGGCGATTGCACTCCGGGCTTACGAGTCTTCAGTGGTGCGCAATCCCAGTTAGGGTAACTGGTCGACCAAGGGGCATCCGGGCGAACCAAGGATCAGGCCTCAGGGATCATGCCGTGAACAACAAAGGGCTCTTTGGGTCAATTTGTGCTGCTGGGCAGAAAGGTCAACCAATTAGAACTCACCGATTACCCGTCCGTCAAGAATGGAATCCTTGGAAAATCTTGGCATTGAAAGCCAGCCCTGACCTGCGTACGTACAACATTCAATACAGTTCAACAACACGACGGTCATGTTGATGGTTTATTGAGTAATGATTTCCGATACATTGTCCGATGCTGACTGTCGCACCCACAAGTTGTGGTACAATCCACCTAAATGCAATAACTCCTCGTGCGAACCCTCCTCTGCGACTTGGCCGTCCTTGAGGACTATGATCAGGTCTGTGCGTCGGGACCACGGTCTCAAAATCAGCGCGCTGTGAGACTTGAGAATAGACTTGCCTGCTTCGATCACGGTGCGTAGTCTATGTGCGATAAATATACTCGTCTTCCCATTGTGCAGCAGCGTGCTATTGATGCTCTTCATGATCTCGGCCTCAGTATGCGCGTCAAGGGCAGATGTCTGAGCAAGACATGCGTCAATAAAAGCATGTTACAAAGGTCGGATCATCGTTCTCACAGCTTCATCGAAGAACAATATCGGCGGATCCTTCAACAGTACACGCGCAATTGCCAGCCGCTGCTTCTCACCCCCAGAGATCATGAGTCCTCGTTCGCCGACGGTCGTTTCATACCCATCCGGAAGACTCATGATGGTATCGTGTATGCTTGCATTGAGGGTAGCTGCTTTCACTTCTTCGTCCGTCGCATCAAGGCGTCCGTACCGCACATTGTGCAAGATAGTGGAGTGGAAAAGAGGCGTATCCTGTGGAACGACACCGACTGCCCTGCGAAGGGTCTCCACTTGTACATCTCGGATGTCTTGGCCGTCAATTAAGATGCGACCAGATGAGGGATCATAGGATCTGAACAGAAGCCGGAAGACAGTGGATTTTCCACAGCCCGAAGGTCCTACGATAGCTACCCGCTTGCCAGCAGGAACAGTGAAGGAAAGATCGCGGAATATGGGACGGTCACGGTGATATCCAAAATTGACGTTTTCGAAGCGAATGGAACCACCCTTGAGTGCAAGGGGTTGTGCGCCAGGTTTGTCCTGCGCAACAGTGAGATAGGAGACTGGGACGCCATCGGATACTTACCACTACTGGTGCATTTTCCGTTTGAAGAGTAAACAGTACCTCCATATCCAATAAATTCTGACGCAGCTCACGATATATGCTGCCTAAAAAGTTGAGGGGAAGAGACAACTGGAATATCAACTGATTGACCATGACGAGATCCCCGATGGTCATAGTCCCTGAATATCGTTTCATTGGGTTGATCGGACGATTCATCCGACAATGTTCTCACCATTCAGCACCCCTTGGGCAGCCAAAAACATGGTAGCTGTCAATGCTGTAGAAAATATCATGTTTTGACCGGAATTCAGGTATGCCAGGGAAGTCGTGATCAAGACAGACGATTTCTCGTACTGCTTCAGATGCGCGTCGTACTGAGCGATCTCGAATTTTTCATTGTTGAAATGCTGCGGATTGTATCGTGAGCGGATCCAGGGAAAGCAAGTAAATAGGCAAACCTTGACTGCCTCATAGTTGATGAGAGAGTCGACAGCCGATGATGCTGCCAAATTGTCGGCCTTGTTCGCATTACGCCGAAATTGCGTTCTGACGCTGGTGTGAGTCGACAAAAACGTGTACGAGGTTCGGGCTAACCTCCAAGAAGTGGTTCGGACGGTAAACCAGGTATATGCGGCTAGGGTGGTTGCCGTTATCGCGGCAAAGTCCCAGCCGAATTTATACGTCTATGATGCAATAGATCAAGACGTCGACGCAGATGGGATCACACCTACGAGGATGCCGCACACCATGGATATCTCCAACGCAGTAGGGACGATACGGAATAGGATCGCCTGTAACATAAACGTGATGCCCCTGTCGACTTATCAACAGGAAAGCGAAGTCGAAGAGGTGGGAAACATACTTGGTTCCGCGATCAATGGCGCGGGTGAGTCCACCGGTTTGTCTGGAGAGATGGAACTTGAGATTCAGGTTGAGTAGATGCTCAAACGTTTCGCGAGAGACCTTGCGTATGACGCGCTGTCCGATGTTGGCGAACACCGCATTCAACAGTTCACCGAATACGGTAGCGCCGACGCGTGCGGCGCCGTCTGAGGGGAATGTGAGATGGGGTCTGTGAGCACGTGCAGCTACGCACAGCCGAGGATGAGAGAACCCGCGACGACCCAGACGGTCGACGTTGCTGAGACATCGAGGTTGAGGGCGTCGATGACATCCTTGAATAATTGTGGTACTTGTACGTTCAGGACCTTGTGAGGATGATGAATGCCAATCACGGACGAGGTGGAGAGGTGGAGGAACCTTTCCGCTGATCAAAAGGACGAAGCCGAGCACCACCCGACAGCGGGTGTTCCAGTCATGCTTTGGCCAGACGTTGCCAATGAGTTGGCGTACAACCATCCAGTCCTTGCGGCGCTGCTGTTTGGGCGTGACATGTTGGTCGTGGTGACGAGGCGAGGTGGAGAAATGGAGAAGGAGCGGCGTGGAAGGGCGAGGACGGAAGCGGTGGAGAGGGAAGAGGGACTGCCTTTGCAGGGTGGCGCTTGGAAAAGTCTTCGGGAATGCAGCGCGACGGCACACGCTCGCCAACATATGGAAGGCGGTCAAGGACAGGAAGTAAAATAATGCAAAGTGGCAGTGGTAAATGATGTCAGCGTGTGTGCATGTAATAGTACAAGGATGCGATACTACAGCCAGCAAGATCAAAAAGAAAATAGCCATACATCGAACGTGGTTGAATACGTCGCTTCACGCCCATGCGTTGCAGCCCCACCACCGCTTGTCCGCCCCCCTGACCGCCCATTCCGAAATGCTGTCCGTCGTGGCAACGTATATCATCCCGCCATGAGGATCGAAGCACGTCCCCGCAATGTCTAGGTCTGCGTCATGTAGTTGCTCCGCCATGCGTGTGGTCGTTCGGCGGCCGTGAGGTAAATGGCGAGAATTCGGATAGCGCGCAAGTACAGATGGTGGGGGTGACGTATGTGGCGCAAGGTGGATGGAAGGTGGAGGAGAAGACGAGCGGGAAGGTGCACGCGAAATACAATCGGTTTCCGGTTCGTCGACGTCCATACTGTCAACATCTTCTCTTCCATCCCCGTCGACGTCACTGTTGCCATATACGTGTGGGTTCGCAATACCTCGCATCGCAGCCTGTGGATGAATTTCTCGATGAAGATATGCTCGACCTGCTCGTCGTGAAAAGGCTTCTCGAATGTTTTCCTGCACCGTGATATCCCCAAGAGGGGGCAAACTGAAAACATTCCCATAGTTGTAATCTTCCCCATCCTCGCCGTCTCGCCGCCGGTGGACGCGATGCAACGTTCTCCGCGTGGACACGGCCCCACTGTTGGGGAAAGAATTGACGTGAAAACTTTCTTCCAGTGTGTGAATTGCACGTGGTGGTGGCGGCTGCGCCATTTGCCTAGACGCATCAGGCGGTGTGGGAGATATTGATAGAGAATGAGGCGATGTCAAACGTGACACCTCTCGCCCCATGGCATTGGGAATGCGAATGATCTCTTCTGTCTCAAAAGTGCGGGCGTCAAGCACATGAAGGAGGTTCGTATGCTGAAAAAAAAAGTTAGTAGAGCCGCTTCCAGGCATGAGGCGAACCTGACCTCTGTGAATGTCATGATCTCGTGTCCGGAACGCCCATATGTACCACCAGAGCCAAACTTGACATTCCGTGCACCCCAACCGGGGGCCTTCGAGTTGCCTCTTGTCCAATCCCATGGGTCGTCACTGAGAATGTTGTTTTCGTCTCCATTGCCAATGTGTCCGACCGGCAGTCTGGTTTTGTCGGTTTGAATGACTTTCATCGGTTTCGTACTTCGCACGTCCCAGACAGCAACGACGCCTTCTTGAGAAGCGACCGCAAATTTTGTACCATCGTGTGAGAATGCGGTGGAGAAAGATGCAGAAAGCGAGGGCGAATAGATTCTGACGTCGGGAGGTGGGACATTGAGAGTGACTATCGGAGTAAACGTGATGCAGGGACCACCGGTGAGGTGGTAAAGATAAATTCGTGGTGAATCGCCGACAGAAAGGAGTGTTCTCCCGTCTGGAGATATCGATGCTGGTAAAGAACGTAGGATGAGTACAAAGAACGGAAAGACGGATGCGGGACACGCACAATGATTGATGGGCTCTTCGAGCTTCAAGTTTCCTGATTGTCGAAGGTCCTTTGGCGAAGATTCACCACGGAGAGCAACGTCATAGAAGCGTACAGTGCAGTCGTTGTTACTGACAACGAGGCGGGGCTCAACACTGCTTTCCGGTGACCTCGTCAAGCTCAGCGAGCTGAGCATGACAGAATTGTTGATCGAACCATGAAGCTTCCTATAGTACTGCCAGATTGAATTGTTGCAACGCAACCGTGGGGGCGGATCACCCCTCTTGTGGGATCGTGAGGAAGGTTGGTGGAGAGAAAGGTGAATTTCGGCCTCCTGACCACCTGCAGCGAGGAGGGTCAAGTCCGAACCGGGGACCTGAATGGAGGCAAGGGTGTTTGGGTTAAACGAAAGATCCACGATGCTCCGGACGGTCTAACGAGTGTGAACCAGGACGTGAGGACCTGGGCAGGGGGGGAAGGTGGGAGGCACACACGATGTCAGGAGCATAGAGATCATGCTCTACGATGGAGTAGCCTTGTACGTAGTTGACTAGTCCGGGCTCCCGAGGGCAAATGATGAGATCGCGCAGTTGACTAGAGAGGTGGAGATGGCGTATGAGGGTGGAGGTCAGCTAGCATACGTATGACAAGGACATGAACATACACATGGCCGATGGTAACGTCTGCGGGAAAAATGTTGGTCGGCGTCGTGGACGCCAACAGCGAGGAGCGGCGGGCCATGGGATGTGGTGGGCCCCGTGGAACTCTCGGTGGTGGTGACGTTCAGGTGGTTACGCGCGGGATATTGGAGTTGGACCCGGCCCGTCATTCCCCCACGTGGTTATCACGTGATCATGAGCAAAGTAGTCATTCTGCGGTTTGGCAATGTCGGCCACAACGATGAATACCGACGAACAATCCGAAGCTGTCGTTCCAGCAAAGCCGAAACCCACCAAGAAGCTAAAGCCGGCCAGAAAGCAAGTCAAGCCTGGCGACGTCGAAAAGACAGAGACCATCCAGACCGGCAAGGAGTACAGTTAGTCCTTTGATTGTGTTGTCTACGTCGACTCGTTCCTAACAAATACGACAGACATCTGGTACAATAAATGGGCTGGTGGAGATCGTGAGGACAACTATTCAAAGTGGGTTTGATCACTTGGTTTGCCGTATCCGGGATTAACAATGCTCCAGCAAAGTAAAGTCACAAGCGCGGTGTAACATCAAGAGAGACAGTGGCCTCACGCGCGCCAACCAAACTGGAATTAGATATTGTTGCCTCTTCTTTTCCCGCGGTTGCTGTCCCTATGGCTGGGAATGCAACTATCTTCACGTCCTTCCCGACCTAAACAACGTCCTGCCTGACAGCTCGAAAGACTGCTTTGCCAGAGACAAGTTTGCTGATTACCGGGACGACATGGGTGGTGTGGGTAGTTTCAATCGTCAAAATCGCACGCTGTATGTCGGTCGAATCAAAGAGACCGGCCCTGGACCCGAGACCGAGGAGGTTGTCAATCGTCATTTCAAAGAGTGGGGTGAGATCGAGCGAAGTAGGTTTTTTTCTTTTGGAGAATAGTTTGATGGGACGCTAACACTTATTAGTCCGGGTCTTGCAGTATCGAAGCGTTGCCTTTGTGACGTACGTATCTGAGCTCAGCGCCCAATTTGCCAAGGAGGCTATGGCATGCCAATCACTGGATAATGATGAAATTCTCAATGTCCGGTGGGCCACCGAAGATCCTAACCCCGTCCAAAAGGTGGCCGAGAAGCGCCGCCTGGAAGAATTGGGGCAAGAGGCCATCAAAGCGCGCATGGATCCACGTATCGTCGAAGCGATGCGAGCAGTGCGAGCTCTGGAGGATGGTGACGCGCTGGACGAGGAAGGAGAGATGCTGGATGCAAAGGACGACGACTCCGAGGATATTGATTCGCACGAGCTGAAACGGAGGAAGCTAGAACCCTCTTCACAAATACTCCTGCCCGAGCAGCCGTCCAAGCCGATAGGTCTACTCACCGCTGATACGCTAGAGGGACTGAGGTACTTTGCGGAGATACGGAACCGGAACGGACATATTACCTCCAAAAACGTATCACAATCCAAACCGGCGACGACGGGGTTAGGTCTGGCAGACTATGGGAGCGATATGGAGGACTGAGTATGTCTTTTACGTCACGAATGTAGTAGGTATTAATTGTTTCGTCCTCCTCATAGGTGTAAGTGAAAACCCGCGGCGGAGCAAGAAGAGCCTTTGCATCCACACGGTGGCGTGTGCCTTGGCTTTGGCGGGCCCTTCCAAGATCAGCCTCGTGGAACGTTCATAGGATCACAGCCACACGCTGCCATCGATGTCGCAAAACGTCCATCTTCGGAACTAGCACAGCGTACTTAGACACTAGCGCCTTACCAATTCAAAGTACGTAATCATCCATCAGGTGTTGGCAGGCTTTGGAACGGCGTACACGTTGCAAACTCGTGTTTGGAAGAAAAAAAAATACGGTCGCCAACATTACATTGACTTGAAATTAAAATAAAGTTGGCTGTCTTGCCGCGAAAGCATACTGAAAAGGAAAGTGATGCACAGGCGTGCGGACAAGCGGAGCGCCCAGTGGACCCTCTATCCTTACTTATCGGACGAAGAGCAGTGTTGAGCCCACAATAGGTTTCCGACACGGGTGACCCTGCCAGCTGCATTAATGTTGGCACGATGAAATTTGGCGGATCGACAGGTGGAGACGACGGCGGAAGAAAGGTGGCGGGCATGGGATGGCGGGTCACGTGATGGGAGGGATAGCGGTGTCGAGCGCCAAAGTCGTTCTGGAAAAAAACACCGCCACGTAGGATGGAAGTCGTGTTCTGCCTTCTCTCGAAGACAAGGCTATCCTCGGATTTCGATTCAGAAAGTTGTTGTGGCCAATCCAGCCGTCATGTTGACCCCGTTTCCCTACGGTTTTCCCCATCTTCGTCATACTGACGGCTTCGTTCTTCCCTCTTCTGCCAGCGTGTGACCAACCTTGTTGGTCCATCGCTTTCTATGGGCGCTCTCCAGGATTGCAGCACCTGCACATTTTGGGCTGCGCACCCGTTCTTGACGCTTACCACGCCTTCCATTCAAATCCGGCCCTCCTATATAATCCCATCTCAGTCCTCCGCCACCGCAATCAAGTCACACATACCTCATACCCCCCTCCCCACATATCGACATCCCCACTATGAACAACCACCTCTCCCAGCCTGCTCCTAATATCCCCTCTATCCAAGTCTACAATGCAGATGACCCCATACTGTACGCGCACTCGCACTTGCTGTTCTCTGTCAACTCACAACTCTTCTTAGGTTTGAGGGTGGCGACATTTTCTCTCTAGACACGTACCCCCTTGGCATTGAAGACAATGTCCTTTATCCTTGTTCTCAAGGTTTACAGTCGGAATGTGAGCTTCACTAGCTCAACATTGTTACAACACACTCACACATCGCATCAGACTTTGCCTCGAATACCTTTTTCAACCCTCCAGTCGAGCTAGAAGAAATGTCAGAGCTTTCCCACCTGACAAGTCAGCCGTACATTACTGGCCACGGCTATTCCATTCCACATGCCATCCAACAAGAGATTGGTACCACCGTCTCCGCTGATGGCCTTTCCCCAGCCAGCTTCGGTAGCCCTGTTCCCTCGCCCACCTCCTCTTTCGCTAGTTCATTGTCTCCCTCTTCTGTTTCCATCGCTTTCTCGGACAATGATTCACCCACCTCACCCTCACCCGCCACACCCGATCAACAATACTTCTGGCCAACCCACGGGTTGAACAACCAGAGTAGCGATTCTTTACTCGCAGGGTCGTTCTCGAACAATCATATCCCTTCCCCAAGTCCGTCTGTTCATCGTCGATCAAGATCTTCACCCTCCGCTCGCCGGGAACCTGTGGCCAGTAAGGCAATGCTCCAGGCCAATAGTCGACGTCGCCGCCACCCCCCACAGTTTGAGTGTCCCGATTGCGAACAAACCTTTACTGCACTATTCTCACTCAGGCGTGAGTCTCCACATATTTTGCCCTCGGGTTTCACTTTCTAACGACTCATCAGGGCATGCGCAATCACACACTGGCGAGCGTCCTTTTGCTTGCAGCATCCCCGGCTGTACACAACGGTTTTTCAATAGCAGTGATTGCAAACGTCACGAGAAGAGCAAGAAGCGCCATGGGAGCCTTGCGATCCTATGATCCGTGTGACCCCATGGTGGCGTGTCGATCGATCTTCACGCACGCAAATGTCCAACTGCTAGATGATATCCACGAGCACACATCTTCTTTCGAATTATGACCCCATCTCCACATTCACTTGGCATCCCCACGTTTCGATGATTAATTAGTCGGACGGGACGTTTCAAAGATACCCCTGATAGCGCCTATACCTATGTAATAAACTTTGGCTTGTTTTGTTAGCTCGCTTGTTGTTTTTGGTTATGTCCCTCTGTCTCTCTGTATTACAAGTAGATGACAATAGCGACGAATTCCTGATGATACGCGGGACAAACGAGTCAGTACGAGTCAAGTGTTCGGGTCCGGCTGTCCGAGTCATTCGATTCGAAGCTTCCTGCGAGTGGAGTGCAAGGAAATCCACCGCATTAATGTGTGGCGACGAGTCAGCGCCTTCATATCAGTGTTCCCGAGAATACACTTGAAAGCAGCTACACAGATGTGCAGGATAAATAGATAAAGACCGCCGCCGCAGCGAAAAGCCTACAACTACCCATACTAAGGAGTCAACGCATAGAATCAGCATCAGAAACAAAGTAGCCGGATAATCAGAATATAGAGCGTAATAAGTACATATCTCACCATCTCCGCACCTGTGTGAGCGATAACGTGTCGATGAGATGATCGAGTCCGAGGACTTGACGCGGTGTGGTTTACGCGATAGTCGAGATGATCAGCCTATCGCAAAGAAGGATAGGGCGCAATGCACCGCATGGATCAACACGGACACGTCACCCTCCGGCGTATTTGCTCGAAATCACATACCAAACACGCGTGTGGGTCCATTGGTTCGTTCCGCACGGATGGCGTCGTCTGCGCTTCACGCGTGAGAAACGCCACAGTCGATATGATGGGAACGGTGAGGATGCAAGCTCCGAGGGTACCGGCACGAGCTGCGTGCGCAGGATCTAGTGGTGGGCCGTTGTCAGGATGCATATATAGTACGATCGTGACCCCGAGTGAACACGCGGCGGCGGACGCAGCAATGATGGAGGCGAGCTCGAGGAGAAACGTGATGTAGGTGGAGAAGGCCCTTTGGACCTTGAGGCCGCCGAGAACGGCGACGAGGCAGATGGTCACGAGGGTGGTGGGCAAGATGACCATGAGCCCACCCAGTGATCCGGCTGCCATGGATAACGACAAGGGCGGCTCGTATCCTTTGTATTTGGCTGCTCTAAGCACTGCATGCCCGACAAGTAGGTTGAGTGCGCCATCAAGGGTGGCAATCAGCAAAACGCAGGCTGAGAGTAATAGGACGCGGATCACGAGCTCGGCGGCAGGGCGGAAGAAAAGAGAGAGGCCAAAAACTGTGAACCAAACGAGAACCGCTCGGTCCTTTTCTGGGTCGAATGAGGGTACGGCTGATTCTGGTGAAGTAGGACTGGAGGGTGAACCTAAGGGAGCGGAATTGACGCAACGATGGAAGAGACGATAAAACACGAACATGAAAAAACATTGTGCGCATTAACGCCGTGTCATGTACGTCCGTGCGTGTCACCAATGCTGAAAGCTAACTTGTTAATGCCAGTGGGGAGCCGAATATTGCTGCAATAAGGTGACCTTGCGATTGTACGACGGGAGGATGACCGGTCCGTGTATCCATCTGGACGCTTTTTACCAGTTTATGCACCATCCGTCCAGTCACCGACTCCAGTGCGAAGTTGTCGAACAGTTCCAATTTTTAACTGTGCACCATTTACGCATCCTCACAACTGCTCACAGATTATCATTAGCACTCACGGCTCGACATTAACGACAAATCTTGTTTGATATGCTGCGTCTGCATCTGCATACGCCATTGCGTATCTTTTGTTTGAGCAGATCACACGACCTCCACAGGATATCATGCAAATCTGTCTTCAACCACTTCTGCCTATGAGCGACTACGTGGCGCATGAATGCCAGCGGGGGCATTCGCGAACGATGTTGGTCGGCGCATGCCGCGGCCAACAATATGGGTGATTCCTCTGCGCTGTTTTCGGATCAAAAAACTTCGCCGACAAAATCAATATATACCCGTGAATGGCAAGCCCGAATGTTCCACCAGGTTTCGAGGAGAGTGCATGCGCCTAGTCTGGTGACCAGCCCGTCTAAAAGAGGTAAGCCAAATGGCAAACCGTCTCTCGACGGTTTGCCTATCGCACACTTAGATTAAGCTTTCGCTGACAACAAAGGGGACACAAGAACATACTAGTAGGAGGCCTAAAATTTGCAAACTGATATCCCCATGCCTTTTGTTGAAGAACTCAAATGATCAAGCCCGGAGTCTTTGTCATCCTATCTTGAAAACTAACCGGAACCTTCCAGGCAAGGCAAGGTACCAACATATCGGAATGACTCCGAGGGGTTCGCTGGTGTCCAGTGTGCCTAATGATTCTAACGTAATTATTTGACATGATTCCACAGACCATTTGAGACCTCTGATTGGAAAACGGTGGCGAACTAAAGGAGATTAAATGGTCCTGCCAGCTCTAAGACCGGGACCTTGTCTAAGACCGCTTCGAATGGCAGATATAATGCCTTCCGGAAGGACTTCTCGCGGATAAACCTGCTCCAAGGTACGAATTTCCGAGTCAGTATATGTACTTATAAATCATCCTTCGGCTCGGTATAAAATTTGGCTGAAGTTGTCCCCCTCGGCGTCTACGATGATTCCTCACTTGCTTGCGGTATCGCTGCTCGTTACTGCTTTCGTCCTGGGATGTCTCAAGAAACGCAATGACGGCAATCGGCTCCCTCCAGGACCTCGCCCTATCCCCCTGCTTGGGAATGTCATTGGAATGGACTCTCGATATCCTTGGAAGACATACGCTGCGTGGGCTGAAAAATACGGTACGTTGGTTCGCACAACCCATAGTTCTCCCAAATTACATTCGTTCATCCAGGTGAAATATTCTACACGCGGCTTTTAGGTCAAGAAATTATTGTGATAAACTCTGAGAGGGTAGCGCATGATCTCCTTGACGGTCGCTCTCATAACTACTCCAGCCGGCCTGCAAGTATCTATCGTATCAACCAGCTGTGAGTGCTCTCATTCGAACGTCCATTCATTCACTCACGCGTATTGTTATTCGGCAGATTTGGAACAGAGTTTTCATCTCTCTTTCTTCCCTATGGCGATCGTTGGCGTCTTCACCGGCGCCTTTTCCATCAGGCCCTCAACATGAATGCAGCAATGGCTTTCCGTCCGACTCAGATGAAAAAAGTGCACCAATTTCTAATAAACCTTGTAACAACGCCTGAAGATTTCGAGTCTCATCTACATACGTGGGTCTCCCTATTACTGTTTGATGAATTCGTGAATTGTGATCGACTTGTAATCCAGACTGAGCACGTCGTTAATCATGGCGATTGTGTACGACTATAACGCCTCATCCAGGGACGATCCAATTGTCACCCACGTCGAAAAAGCAGTAGAAATCGCAGTGAAAGAAATGAGGCCAGAAGTGGCGGCCGTGCTGAGCGCTTTCCCCTTTCGTTAGTATTCTTCTTACTCGTTCAGCATCCGTGATTAAAAACGAGTACATCATGCAGTTGAAAACATCCCTGCTTGGTTCCCAGGTGCGCGTTTGCAACGCAATGCGCTGGTTTCACAGTATCTCACCGCGAAATGGGTGGAGGAACCTTTCCGATATGTTGAGAAGAACATGGTTAGCATTTACTGGTTGAAAACCTTTTGCTATACTCAGTAACGATGATGCACTAGGCTGCTGGTACTTCGGGTCTTTCCGTGCTCTCTGATATTCTCACCCGGATACAACAATCGACCGAAACAGAAGAGGATACCGCTCGTCTGAAAAAAGCGGCAAAGGAAGCATGTGCGAGTGCCTACGCTGGTATGTGATGTTCGAGGACTTTTACAATGGATGTTGATTAATTCGCCGAGTGCAGCTGCTACAGAAACGGTGTGCTTCGCTTTTTATTGGTTGAGTTCTCGTCTCTCATATTCGCTAGACGTTTTCGACACTGACAATATTCATGTTGGCAATGGTTCTTTACCCCGAAGTGCAGCAGCGTGCACAGGCTGAGATCGACTCGGTTATCGGTTTAAATCTGGCTAGATTGCCTGTGTGGGGAGATCGAGATGCTCTACCCTATATTGACGCAGTGATCAAAGAGGTGCTGAGGTGGCACCCTGTATCACCCTTGGGTCAAGAGTTTCTGGCCTCGCGATGGCTGCCCTATGCTCACGGAATTACCTAGGTCTTCCACACGCAACTGTGAACGATGACATCTTTGAGGGTCATTTCATTCCAAAAGGTTCGCCTCTTCTATTGGAACGCGGAGTATACTCAACACTGATTTTATAGGTGCAACTATCTTGGCGAATGCCTGGTCAGTTGGGCTAGACCGATAACCATATGTGCGCTAACCGTAGCTGTCTTTGTGTGCAAAGGGCAATGTCCAGAGATGCTTCTGTTTACCCCAAACCCGACGAATTCTTGCCAGAACGTTTTATGGCGTCAGAAAAAGCCGTTGACACCCCTTCGTTTGCCTTTGGCTATGGCCGCCGAGTTTGGTAATGAAACGTCGGTACTACTATACCTCCGTTACTGATTTTTTCCTAGCGTTGGACGCTATGTGGGCGACGCATCCCTGTGGGCTACAATCGTCAGCATGCTGGCACTATTCCGCTTCGAACCGGCTCCAGGCTGGGACCCTGGAGAGAAGGGCGAGAATGTGAGATGGACGGAGGGAGTGACTTCGTGAGTCTTCTGCTGATGTATTCACTATTACTGCTAAATCGTTCACGTAGACGTCCCGAGTTCCCTTGCAAGATTACGCCTCGGCATGTGGGTTTGAACAAGGAGAGGCTTTTGCAGATGCTACAGTTGTCGGCATAAACATTCTGATAAGTCCACTGTGCTGGGAACACCCAGGCTGCAGGAGAATATGTAACCCACTTGGGGAGAACCACATTGAGCAAACCGCCGCTATATCCAAATTGTAACTTCTCATGAATGCCTTGTCGCGCAAGCAGTTCTTCCAGAATACGGACCACTCGTAATAAAATTGTTGCAGAGATAGAAAGAAACCGGCCTTCGAGTACGCAACGATATTACAGTGTGCTATGGCTCTAAGCAGGATGCCCGCGTCTCGCTTTTATTTCAATGGTGGTGCGCCTCATGGTGCTCGGAGCCATGGTAATCGAGTTTGTAGGCTAAAGGTGAATGAGCAGTGCAATGACACGAAGCACGACGAGTACCCACCAGAGCCACACTCGGAACAACGGCGGATTTTGTTCTGTCGAAGAGTAAACCAATGAAGTTCGTGCGACTCGGCGGGGGAGCCGGTGCAACCAACGATGCGCTCAGTGTCCTGCAGAAACGCGTCAGACAATGGATAGGTGCGCCAAAGGGTAGGCGTTGGGCTTACCAAAGAGTATACTTTAATAGGGTCTTGGAGAGTGCCTACGCGACTCGAGTCGAGAGGTTGTAAATCGAAGGCGTCGTAGCCCTCCATCTCGCCCAGGAGCTGGAACCGCTCTAGACCGGTGGCCTGTTGTTCATCTGTGGGGATTTCGCCAGTTTTTCCACCTGGACCGAAGAGTTGTGGTGGGGGAGCTCCCGAACGGCGGATCGCTGTGGTAGAGAGGGAGCGAGGAACAGCAGAATTGACTGAACGGGCAGCGTGGAGGGCGACTGGGCGAGTAACGCGGAAAGCGGCGCTGAGCATGTTGGATGGTTCAAACCGGGATAGACGTGACTTGTCACATGCACCATCGTCACGCTTGTTAGCACTCGAGCCAATTATATGGAATAAATACGTCTTGGAACATTGTCAATAGATACTTGCTCTGTTTCGGAGTGTCACCCATTTTTTGTACTGGCCTTCCCTGGTAACAGTTCTCAAATGGCTTACGGTGGGATAATTCACCCAACAAATTTCGACTGAACTTTGTCTTTTTTATCAATGTTCGAATGTTTAATTCCAGGTGTGATCCCTCGCTATGCCACATACTCTCCCTATTATTTTTATTCCCTTGCAAAGTTCGATATTAATATAATATGCCGCTACCGATTCCCAAAGTTTGCCGGCTCCGCGGCGGCGAAACATAACGACTTTGAGTACCAGATTACCATACTAGGCATGCGTTTACGAACGTTACGCTCCACTGACATGTTCCAATAAGCGGGGGTTCGCCAGACACAGGTTGTCATTCTCTTTTCTTAGTTTCCAGTCGCTGCATCCGCCAGTCTCGATGCCAACAACCAGTGTCCCGCCCCGTCCAGGTTCCCCAGAATCTGCTACGCTGGTCGTTCTCCAAGCCTACGATGGTTCAACAAACCCGAGCGATTCAACACATCCTGCCGGTCATACTCAGCCAGACACAGGTGATGCAAGCCCGCGCGACTCACCAACCCGATCAGATTTTCGACTTTCAGCGATATCATGCTCTTCAACGGTCAACTTGGTTCCGCCGCACCTCGAGGGCGGTTCGCACCATCGCGGCGAGTTTAACGAGTCGCCTTTCAGATGGAACCACCCTTCGCTACCAGACCTTCCAGTGAACCAACAGGACATTGATTCGCAGAACGTCGTGAACAATGGCAAGAAGCCTGCCATGCGGATATGGGATGGTTGGAAAGTCATTGTATTCTGTTCTTGTAAGACTTACTCTTTCGGCGGTCGTCGCTCAGGATCATGTTCTTTGGTGTAGGGCTGAATATCTTGCTGTTACTCATGCCAGTCTCGGTAGGTCTCTGCAAAGACGATGAATGGGTCGAGCTGATCGAGTTCAGTGGATTCTCAGTTCTGTCATGGGAAGACATCACAAATTAGTTTTCATATGTAAGCAATGCTATTGAACATGAAATGCGAACTGGCTAACGGCTACAGTCTGTATTCTTTCAATGATACCGCTTGTTAAGGTATGTTTTTCGCTAGGGGGGCCCTTCGTGCTATTCACTACAATAGCTTCATGACCTCTCGACCCGGGAGTTAGCAATTAGATTTGGCGGATCAAAAACCGGGCTTCTCAATGCTAGCATGGTATGTGGAATATACAACATGTTAATCAGCGCTAACTTACCGTCCATTTGGAATCCAAGAGCAATACGTATGTAGCCTGATCCATATGCTATTATTGGTTAACTTCCTTTGTTCAGTGTCGAGCTAGTCATTGCGGTCAGTACTTGTGTATCAAGGTCGCCAATCCAGCTGTCCAATTGACCCGGATTCACAGATAACCGCATTAAGAAATTGCGAACTCCGTGTCGTCCAGTCTTCGCGTTAGTGATTTTTCTCTTCGGACCCACCCACTACTCACTTCACGAGCGGTAGTGATTGGCTCAATGTTGAGTAAACTATGTATGTTCCACCGCACCGATATGTGGATGACGATTCCTCCCTGATATCTTTTACACTAGTGTTGATCCTCGGAATGTGCTTTTTTGCCGGTGGATTGCGGTTTTCGGAACAAGGATTTGATCAGAGTAAGTCAAACGAACGATCTATCACGTGTTTCACTAAGCCATAGATCAGCTGCGACTCAGGTCCATTCTTCACTACTTAGTATCAGTGTTGGTGCACTTCTCCTTCCAGCGGCATACCACTTTGCGCTCAGTGGTCTTCAGGAGTCAAGCGCCGCGGAACAGAGAAGCTCAATACTGAAAATGAGTCATGGAGTGAGTATTTCACTTGACATACGCAGTATCTTATGCGGATCTTCGATAGGTATCCATCGTTCTCTTCTTTAGTGAGTGGAGTGTGTCTGTATGGACAGCCTTCACTGAGCGTTCGATGCAGTCTATGTCTTTTATCTCCTTTTTCAGTTCTGGTCCCATCGACATCTCTACAAAGATTCGAAGCAAAAGAGTAACAGGCTATCCGTCAAAATTCCTATCAATCCTCGTTTCTTTCCCGAAAAGCGCATCGTCAGCGCGGAGACCTTGAGGATGTCCAAGTCCGAATCTGATTCTATACGTTGGAGGCCTTCGACTGCAGGATCAAAGAGTAGAGTTCTCGGAACATCTAGTAGACCGTTCAGTTTCCGTTCACCTTCTGAGACGACGCTTACGACTTCATTAAACACCCCGGTCGACGCTGAGAAGACGGTCAATCCGCACCCCACCATTCGGCTAGTGACACAAGGTTTAGAAGACCACGAGATGGGAGCCTCATCAGGGGGTTCTGGACTATTTCTTCCGAAGTGTCAGTGGCAGCTAGAGGATGAGGTGTCAACCACATCCGAGACCCATCGCAACTTATTTGAACCCACGAACCCGGTTGTACCTCCTTCACCCGGTCAGCGATCTACGCATTCAGTCGAGTCGTTCAAAGAGCCTAAGTTGAGTTTGACCCTGACTTTACTTCTGTTGACTACGGTAACTATTGTGAGTTGCACCTGATTCAATTTTCATATGGGTGGCTGAAATGCCTTCCAGTTGGCGACATTCAACGCAGAAGAGCTTGTGGAAAGCATGGACGGGATAGATTCGTCGATCAGCAAGCAATGGGTAGGTTTAATCTTGCTCCCAGCAGTCAGCTCCATTGCAGGTTAGTCGCACGCACGTTCGGTCGAATGTAGCTCCTAGCAAACCCCCAAATCAGAGTGTGTCACTGCAATGAACGTCTCCGTGAAGGACCAGCTTGGACTAAGCATTAGCGTTGCTGTCGGGTCTGCGATAGTACGTTATTCTGCTTCGAGAAGTTTCCGAGGTCGATGCTTAAAACGATGCCTCCGATCTAAGCAAATTACGCTATTCATCATTCCGTGAGTCAATTGTGTCTAACCAGTTGCCCATGAACCGATGATGTGCTATATACAAGTTTCATGGTGAACCTCGGATGGGCACTCAACAAGCCTTTGGGTCTTCTCTTTGATCCGTTCGAGTCGATTGTGAGTTGCACTTCCGTAGAACAATCAGTCGCAGGCTTATCATTTTTATCAGGTACTCTACATCGCCGGCAAGTGATCTTTATGGGGTGGGAAGTTGGAAACCAGTGCTAAGGCGACCTTCTAGTACAAACAATGAGCCATGTTGTTGCAGACGGCAAGTCTAATTGGCTAGATGGCGCGATCCTCATATGTGAGTTTCCCTAAAGCTGTGCCCAACAATGGCATCTCACTAGGAATAGCGCTATATGTGATCATCGCGGTTTCGTTCTGGTATTATCCAGGTATTTGATCAAACTGGCTAGCGCACATTGGTCACGGTGACGAGCCGTTTATTAGGTCAACCAAGCGGGATTGTTGCCTGCACAATGAGCGTCGCAACAGGTGGTTGAGACTCGCACTCGTATACAATGATAACCTACCAGCACAGTGGACACTTAACACATAAATACGTACACATACTTCGCATTGTAGATTCCGACCATTCCTTTCAAGGCAAATTTCCTTTACAACTAGCTGTACCAATCTAGTCAACAAATGACCCGTATCATAAGTCTTTGATTGAGGTTTCATAGATAATAACGGTCTCCTAAACATTGGATCCGTTTTAGAAACAGGAACTGACTCCCGGATGGATGCGAGACGTAGACGTACCGATGTGGCCCATACCAGGCTCCATGATCCAGACTTTCTTCCCATCTCCATAATGGTGTCCCTCACCTTCGGAGTGGTAATGTTCAAGCCAAGCTTCTCGCAGGCCTTCATCCACAGCTCCACAGACTATCCTTACCTTTGGGAAGGCCCTGTGAAGTACTGAGAGCCCTCCGTTACGAGCCACCAGGAACGTGACAAAGATGATGTGATCTTGTTGGACGCCGTGGTCCAAGAGAGTACGGATGGCCATAAATGCCGATGCACCCGTGCCAATCTCATGTCGCATCAATTTTGAGCTGTCATAAGTGAAGCCGAAATAATTTACCTGGGCATCCAAGAGAAACACCCAGGTATCTACCGCGAGATATCGGTTACGGATACACTTGGGAAGCATGACATGCAAGAGTAGTGGTTCGCCAGTCTTTGCATCTGATTGTACTAGCAGGGAGCCGATAGCCACATCGCTCAATACTCGTTGCAGACCCTTTTCGAGTGGGCCGCCCCTACGAGCTGTTGTGAGCAAGGGGAACGAGAAAAGCCGACCGACATACGATCGGATGATAGAAACACCAACAATGTGCTGGCGAACCGTATGAATGTCGGGATTCTAGGTGGTCACGATAAACATACCTTGACATCGAGCTCTTTGCCAGAAATCTCTGTCCCCGTTGGAGTGGTGACGATCTTGTTTCTGTATGGAAGTAGTTCTACTGCGTTCTCGATCAGGAAAGTGGCGAGTCTATCAACGAAAAAGATGAAGTCCTGCCGGGATGTCGTCTCGTCCCGTAAAATGGTATAAATGCCCTGGAAAAACGTCTGTGGTTGGATACAGGGATCGTGTACCAGACCGACCTTTAGCTGGGGGGTTGGGGGCAAAACGATTAAATTCAAGTCCTCGTGGTTATCGTTGGGCTTGGGACACTTTTGAATACTTGTGCTAGCCATGTTCTTTCGGAAATGCCGGGCTCGTTCATTCATCTGTCGTCGAACATGGTTGGAGATGAGATCGATCGCAACAGAATTGTTTGAGCCGGGCACAACCTAAAGCAACAGAATTCAAAACTAGGTTATGTACGTAAAGGCGCCTTACGATGTCTGCATATCTGGATGTTGGGAGAACGAAGTTGTCGAAAGCAGGTTTGACGTAACGAAGATATCTGCAATCACAGTAAATATCTTATCGAACTGATAAGATACAGAGACGGACTGTTCAAGTACACCCTCCACATTTCGACCACGTTCCTTGACGTCCCGTTGAATACGTCGTGCAAGCATCAGATCCGAGTCGCATTGAACGAATACCTAGATGACGTCTGGTAGCAACTCGGATGCCAACACATAATTGTCACCTTTAGGTCATACAAAGCACGCAAGCTCGGGTCGTGCAGGGCCATAATGCCTTCAGCTGAGACAACAGTGAGATCCACATGAAAGGATGAAGCAAACGCAGCACACCAATTATTACAGAAGCGCCGTATAAGTACTTTGTCTCATCTAGCCGTTGATGTTCCGCAAATGAGTATACTGGTATATTGGTCTGTTTACACGCCTTCAGGTCCGCAAGACACTACGAAGGACGATTAACCATGTTTACTTTTCTGGGCGTAGATCTTTGAACTACGTACTGCTGCGAACATGGGCATGTCGAGTGCATCAGGGTGGTCAAAATCGAATCGATTTGCATGGGCAAGTGCAATTTCCTCCTCTGTATGATATTTGTAGAAACTGTCCTGATGGGCGATGGACACATGATCAATCGAGCCTTGCACAGTGCAGTAGATGCATACCTGTGACAAAATCACGATGGTTGGCACTGATCCCAGCGACTTCACGATTTGCCTGGCCACATGAGTCTGGCTGGAGGAAGTTACGCTGTGTCTGCTATACGGAGCAATGCTCACCTTCCCGCTTGCCGAACCCCCTACAACAGAGAGCCACGTTGCTTTCAGTAAAAAGTTTTGTGATAGATCTCATGCTCACCTGCTATTCCTATGACGAACGCGCCACACACCGGGAGACCGTCTTCGCCGTACCTTACGAGGAAACA
>JBBPOF010000081.1:0-53642 GCA_038091315.1 Porphyrellus cyaneotinctus | reverse complement strand
CTAACGTTGTGCTTCTCTCTTCTAGGTACAATCCCGTCTCGCCATTCTGTATTTCACTACTCAGTATTTTCTCTCTTCTAGTATTCAACGCAATCTACTGAGAACGTGCGACGAGTGCTAGCGAACCTGACACACCACAGCAAAAGGAACATTACGACGAAATGGAAAAACGCCATAACAACCAGACTGGACATCGACTGAAGACTAGCTAGAACAAGCAGGAAAAATCACTCAAATAACAAAGTAGAAAACACTTGGCTACCCATAATCGACGACCCCAAATCACTACCCCCAGACTGGACCAACAACCTTGAGGTTTTAGTGGGTATTAAGCTATCCAGGAGCCCTGACTGACCGGGAACACCGAATAGTGTACAGAGCCCCACACCCCCTATGAAGATAGGGCGTGCGTAAGAGCATTTCCCCTCGGACCGGTTGCCCTCGGACGACCGCCTTAGTGTATTATGTAGAGCTAGCTCTGTCGGTTGCTACATAATAATAACACTTGTCCAAAAAAAAAAAAAAAATGTTAGCCGCCCGTAACCCCAACTTCGACCCAAACCGGCCGTCTCGCGATGTCAACCCGAAAATTCTCGATCTCTACTTTTTCCCTGATTCCGATAGTGGACTCACCGAAGACAAGCTCGGGGAAATTCAGTTAGATGCACCGAAACGCCTCGAACCACGAACCACAATCTCCAACATCTCCACCCAGGGTCTCATCGTTGTCAAAGAACCAGAACCCACTTCTGTTGCGTGCGTATTCTGTTCACTTGCGCTGCTCACGCTTCTCAGGTTCAGGTGCGACCGAGCCTCGCGTCGTGATTCCAGACATAGCCCTCAACTGCGTGGCCAGCGAGTCAACACCGTCTTTCCCATCGAAATTTCAAGTACGGCTCTTGTCGGGGCCCTGAAGAAAACCATCAAGGACGAGAATTCCGCGAGCCTTCACGGTATAGATGCGGCCGCTCTCTCCCATTACAAAGTCTCCATCCCTTTTGACGATCACATTGAGGAGACCGTCAAAGGGATGCCGCGAGGGTTACAAACGAACTGGACGCATACCGCATTTGATGCAAATACCTATACAGATAACGACGAAGATTGGAAAGATGCGATAGGGATATTGTTCGGCCCAGGAATGACCTGGAATGACTTCGAACACGGGATGTAGGGCGGCGACCAAGGCTTGTCCATATGATTGCAGG
Source organism: Porphyrellus cyaneotinctus (assembly GCA_038091315.1). NCBI lineage: Eukaryota > Fungi > Basidiomycota > Agaricomycetes > Boletales > Boletaceae > Porphyrellus > Porphyrellus cyaneotinctus. The sequence continues at coordinate 52,434 of JBBPOF010000081.1, read as the reverse complement.
AAGTCAACGACGCCAAGAACGAGAAAAGGGGTCACTGTGGACTAACTACACCGACACGACTTTATCACATGGTGCATCCGTTTGACTATCCGATGCGTTACAGTCAGTAGTTGCAGAAGCCAGGACATGAGAGATATTACCGCGGGTGGCCGTGTAAGGAAGCTTCGTTAGTCGGTGCTCATGGCACTTGTCCAGCAAAATGGTCGTTCGCATACACCGACCCGTCCAAAGCGCTGTGTGTGAGAGTCGAGAATTTGAAGCCACTGTCTACGGCGCCTCCCATAGAATTCCGCTCGAGTTTCCCTTGGTCGTCGTCGAGACCACCCTGAGTCAAAGGCATCGAGGTATAGAACCAGTATAATTGGCGCGACGACAGGAGATGTCATGTTCCCAATAGCATAGCCTTGGTGCCCTGATCCGAACGTAAGTTTGCAGAAGCTGCAGTTTATATGTGAGAGGTACAAACCCTCCTCGTCAGCTACGAATACCAAACTATTGAATGACCCTAACGTTCCCCCATCGCCCTCTATTGAGCTCCAGTAGCACTTTTGGAGTGACTGGACATTCTCTCAATCCGACCACCTCCAATCTTCGCCATTTGCCCCATTCTATTTCTTCTAGCATCGGTGTCTGTCTATCGGAGGCTTGAACAGCGCACAACCATGTATTGTACGACAAATCCAGGAACACGAGAAGCGGACAGATCGTCGGTAATCGTTGCAACGAAATGCGATGGATGTTGACGAGCGAGAGATGCGTGATCGTAGGTGGGAACGCGAGCACAGTCGCAGCGTTCAGGGGGCTCGAGACGACCGCGAGAGAGCGCAGTACGAGGGACTCGCTGTCCTGTGTCGGCACCGCGTCCCACGATTCACTAGTAGGCTCGCTATCTGTGCGATCGAGCGCCATTGGATGGGCATCGGCGATATGCTCGTTGTTGCGGAACGAGCTCGCACGCAGGGTATTGTGCGGTCCGACGATGATGAGCTCCGTATCGACGTGAGCGGTCCCTTGGCACAGTGCATCGAGCTCTGTCTGGGATAACGGTGCCTGGACTGCTGCGTAACGAAGAAGCACACGGCGAAGGTGACGTGGGATGTAGGGCACGACGTCGGTGAGGTCTGCCCCCCGACAGATCGATCGGATCAACTGGAGACAGAGGAGGGTCAACTGGGGGATCGGGCTGGAATCGGGGTAAATCTGGCGGGAACGCAAGGGTGTGACGCCATCGGAAAACAAGGGCGAGAGGGCGCGCGCTCGCCATGCGGCGGTGTTAGTAACATCCACTTCTTTCTTGACTTCGCTAGGTGGGCGGGATGAAGTTGGGGTTGATGTTGCATGTGATCGCCAACTCCTGGGAGGGCTGGGACCAGGGACCCATGAAAGACTGATTGCTGGCGATGGTGAGGGGTAAATGAGGTTGATAGGTAACGTCGGTTGGTTATGGGCACGAGAGGAGAGCGAACTGCTAGATACCGTCATTCCCTGCACGTTCCGTGCGTGTCTGAAGTCCTCGCCCCTGCGGATGGTGGGCTCTGTGGGGTATGCTGGAACAGTGAAAGAAAACCGACCTAAGGTTCCGCAAGATGTTATTGACCTGTTTCTCTGGGACATCGCCCTCTGTAGCTGTCTTCTGTGGGACCATGGTGCTTTAAGTAACTCAGAGCTTCGCAGCTCGGTGGTGTCGATGGTTACATTTGCGCTGTCAACGAATCAGGTCGTAGCATGAATGTTCACGCATTGCTTGCTCATACTCATTTTGAACATATGTAGGTGCATACATGTTACGCATACCCTCCCAACATCATCCTCCCAACAGTGCGAATCGTCACGTCTAATTCATTTGCCGGATGAGTTTGTTGATGTTGGACTCCCGGTTACCAAAGTCACCACCCTGGATGAAGTGCTTGAACTTCCGTGTCCTCCAGCCACCAGTGGGATTGGAGAGCTTAAAAGGCCAAAGGAAATTTGACGCCTGACATAAAACGAAATGAGAAAAGGTCGACATCTACCATCATTGTACTGACCTGCTTGAAGTTTGGCCCAGCAGTAGCAATTTCGTGTACAAGGTCCTCCATGCAGAGGATGTCGTACCTGCCAAGCTTCTGCTCGATGATAGCATTGTTACTGAGGGGAATGCGTTGCTTGTTGACCTTTCCGTATCCACGCTTGTAAATTAATTCTCGGATCGATTTGAGGTTGGGTTCGCTGGAATGACCATCAACCAAAGTAAGACGGTGGTATCTCAATGAAACTGACCCATATGCGATATAAGGTTCGATCAGCCGGAGCATCTCTTGCGTTGCCTTGGTCACTTTGACAAATACACCGTTGTTGATTTGGAGGAGACGAAGTAGTTGAAGGATCTTGCGGGGTTTTGGCGCGATTTCATTGATGCCACGAATACGAATGACGAAGTAAATTTTGGACTCGGCAGGAACATAGAAGTCGCCAGATGCACGAGCTGCCCTCTTTAGCCGGATTTCCTCCTGCTCCCTTGCCAGGTACTCCTTCACGTACGACTCAGCCCGCTGGAAGACAACCTTGCGTTTCGCGCGTGCCGCCTGCGTGGGGAGTTAGATTGTGTACACTTGGAGGGTCAAAGTGAAATGTCAGTCCCGAAAGATGGTTAATTTTAAGGCAGCAACGTAGAATAAACCACTAGCCACAAATTATCAAACGATATGCATCATACAAGGCGATAAGAAGTTTTCAGCGAGACAGACGCACCTTCCGAGCGGCCACAGCCGCAGCAAGGCGCTCTTCCCGAGCCTTTTCGTTTTGCTTGCGCTTTTTGAGAAGGGTCTCCGGAACTTCGATGTCCTATGAGGGCTTCAGACCAGGTTAGTTGAGCACCGGTTTTTCACTGACCGTGACCGAGGGAACGCTTGAATTAAATTGTCAGTCTAATGGGGGCCGTTATAGAATTATGTGTACTCACGTTGTTGAGGGAGCCATGGGGAATCTTGAGGTTGGTACGATCACGGTAGATGCGGTGTGGCTGAGAACTATACAGTCATTAGCTCATCTTTCCCACAATACACGAGGCGACGGTTTTTTACCCGAGTGAGTGACACTGCCAATTGTATGCGAGTACGAGGGTTATCCTGAACTGCATTAGCAGCTAGCCAGTACAGGAAGAGTTGTCAGCTTACTTTCTTTGATGTGAGTATGTACTCCACTTGACGTTCAGTGTGACGGACATTTTGCCCCTTCAAGTTGATCCGATTTCTGTCTAGACCGTCTAACCGATAACCCCTTGGACATACTCAGTGACTAGCACGCCGTTTCGTTCTCGTTATCCCTACGAAATATGTCTCTTTATGTCCATGCTCTCCGCGAGCGGTTTCACACGGCCTCACAACCGATCGCTTGATCCTTCAGGCCTTCAGGCCTCAGTGGTGACCTCTTCGACATCGCGCTCGGTACTCACAACTATCAGTAGTCTTCCGAATCTGGACCCAGATCCCTCGGCGATGTGGTATGCAGCCATACATCGTTGGGACACCCGCTGACTGGCGGCGCGTCAAGTCAATCTGGACGTACATTACCGCTCAAATGCCATGCAGGGGCAGGGATCCCTGACGGCACTGCTCACCTCATATACGAGAGCCCCATCACGCTCGCGAAGGCCAGTTTTTTCTCTCTCTTTCCCTACCATGCTGTCACGGAGAAACATATCATGGTCGTCGCTGGCGACCTTCGCCACTGGATTGCTTGTTGTGGGTCCTGTGGGCATCCTCGCTCAGTCTACCACCGCCAGTTGTCTATCCACCTTCAATTGGGTACGTCTCCACTCTGCGCGGGGGTATTCCATTCTCCATCTGTTTCGGTTATTAGATGTCCAACAGCCTGGACCAGAGTCCTTGTCTTGTCTCAGCGTATATGCAAGGCGCATGCAATGGTGGCCGTACGTCGATTACCCTTTATATTGCGCTTGTCTTTAGTCCTGATGTTCCTGAAGAATTTACTGTCGATGCTCTCCCACCGAAAACTCACTACACTGGTCCCTACGCGGATCAACAAGATCCTTGTCAGTGTAGTTCTGTCACGTACAACGTTGTGAGTGCATGTGGTCTCTGTCAGAACCACACAATTGTCAGGTAATCCGAACCCTGCGAAAGTTGTCTGCACGTCCTCATCCTTTCCTATCAGTTGGAGCACTTGGAGCACCAATTGCTCAACTGTATATCCAGGAGTGTATGTTGCTATATGCCGTGCAGTTTCCAACAAGTTTACCATTTCAACAGCTTCCCTCCTGGTGTTCCGCAGGGTACAACGATACCACAATGGGCTTTTCAAGACGTGACGGTACGCATGACTTGTATCGATCAAATGACACTGTTGAGGGCTCTTTTCCAGGGAAGTAACGCGTTCAACATAACGCTTGGCCAGACTGTCGGCGGTACGCTGCCATTTCCATCGCTCCTGTCTGTAGTATTTATCAGGTCGTTCAGATAATCCTGAATCTGTTGCAACCCACGTCCAATCCACTGGTTCTTCTCTTGTGCCAACGTTAGCTTCTGCTTCAGCGTCACTTACGCCTGCACCAACGGTTTCAGGCTCAGGGCCCAACAGTGCAAGCACGGGAGCCATTGCTGGTGGTGTTGTCGGTGGTATCGTCGGAGTTGCACTGATTGCTGGGGTCATCATCTTTTTCATTATGAAAAAGAAGCGTTCCCAAGTCCCACCATCGGCAGAGTTTACTGGTACTCAGGTGTCACATCCCTTTCCTTCCTCTCCCTATGCAGATACCACTCCTTTCGCTCCTCAGATGGCAGGACAACAACCCAGATTCTATGTGAGTAAAGATAACACTTCCAACATCCTGGTGTCTGATTATGCCTCAGGACCCGTCTGATCCCGCTACATTCCCTGCTTCGCCGCCTCCAACCACTGTCAGGACCGGATCATCACACGATGTTTCAAAAACAAGCTTCCATTATTCCAGCACTTCGGTTCGCCCCGCTGGGCAATACAGTGGTGTACCCGAAATTTAGAGACTAGTTTCGCAAATGCTCGCGCAGTGTCATCTGAACTATGGGTACTTATCCCCACTACACTCGTTTGTACACCTGCAGAGATTTCTCACACATGCAAAACCAACCCTCTGCGCTACTTCTTCACTCTTTGTGCCACTAGAATTCTGTCTGAATTGCTGATAATGCGTATCTGAACTTTGAACCCTTTGACGTTGTACTGATTGACTGGGGCAATGGTAGAGCTTCAGGTGTTTGAACGTTCACACTACGCCTTTATCTGTTCGCTGTGGGCTTGTTGAATTATCATTCAAGTAGATAAACAGAGCGTTTACAGGGGATGTTGGGATTTTTACAGGTGTGTCGCATTGTTGGTGACTTGGGGAATAAGACAATCATTAGTACGTGTTAACCATAGCCGAGGCCCGTCGGTTGACACACGCCACACGTCATGTACCACCATGGTGGCCGCTGATTCGGAGGCCGGCTCATCTAAAACCGTAGGCAGGAACGACGGGCCTGGAGGGCCACAGGCGTTGGGCATTCGAGCGGTCGGGGCGTGGCGGGCACGGGTGCCCATTTACACACCTCGTTGCAGTACCGTACCCCAACGCGGATTATAATATCTAAATAAAAAAAAAATCATTGCCTCTCTGACCGCATGCGTAGTCTTGGCATTCTCATAATCCCCAGTTCTGCCGTGGAACCAACCCACCACTGGCAGCGAAGAGGCTTCCATCCCGTGGAATTAGAGAGCATACCTACATAGAACCCAGACAACCCGCGCCGAGTTCCTGTGTGACTGGAATCGAACAGGAAACCTTCTCGGCCGGTTTTCAAAATACCAAAAGGAAATGTATGCTTTGAAGCTGCAGTTTGCATGCGATTTCATTACTAGCCAAGTTTACAGCTTCAACGCATAGCCATGGGATCACACGAAATGCATTTAATGTAAGCAAAGTGTACAATACATGGTATGCACTTTTGATCGGTAACGTTCGAGGTAGACATAGTAGGTGTTCGAATTGTTCAATCTTGTCGGTACACCAGGTGACCGACGGCACCCACGGAGAAGTTAGGATGATCGGCCAAAGGGTGCACCGTGTAGTCTCTTCTGAGGCACCAAGAGATGAGGGACTGTCAGAGAGGTTGGACAATCGAACTTGTGGATTGGCACCTGGAGGTTGTTAAAAGATAGAGAGAAGCAGAAGATGCGGAAAATATTCCTGTTCAAAAGTTGACTTCAGGGCAGGTTGCAATTCACTCTTTCGGAATGACATCAAGCAAAGGCAATGGTCCACACTTTCCTTCGTATACGAGCGCATCCGCGTAGAAACTCTACGTTGACTCTAAATGATGGAATTCATGGCCCCCTAGACGGCCTTTTGGACGGAGACCGCGTTATACAGCAAGGATGGTACACAGACCGTCACCGTCGCCATCCAGCATGGCTTCACCCACCTTGATGACGCGCACATATACAAGAGCGACGCCTTACTTGCCAGTGCTAGAATCGTCGCGTCAGGAAAGCCACGGGCAGCACCATACATCACAACGAAGATGTGGTCCTTGGCACCCAAGCAAACCCCCAAAAGCGTGCTGGTACATAGGATCCTTGGAGAAGCTCGGAGTGGAATATGCAGACATGTACTTGGTCCGCTGACCAAACAAGTCGTGGGCAAGATATGGGGGTCTGGAAAGGCATGGAAGAAGCCAAGGCGGCGGCAGGCTTGACCAGGTCTATTGGGGTCTCGAACGTCACGGCAGGTAATCTCAAGGACATCCTTGAAGCCACTATGGCACCGGGTGTGAACTTTCAGGTATGCGCAGTTTCACTTGGCGTCGCATTTTAGCTTTTCACAGACCCAGAACAGGTTGAAGCTTACCCCGTACGTATGGAAGCTTTGGACCCAGCTTCATAAAGAACATAGTGTCGTGACTTCCTATCGCCCATTATCCGCGACGAAGGTAAGTCACCTTGATCCAATCATTGAACAAATCCGCGAAAGCTCGGGGGTCTCCTGTGTCTAACGGCCAAATCCTTAGCATGTTGTAACATGAGGCGATTTGGTTCAGATTGTTACCTGTGGAACATACTGAGTGACTCATCCAGTATAGCACATCATCTAAAGCTGAATGCGTCAAGGAATCCCTCGACACTTCGTGCGGCCTTCCCCTTGTATGGTTGTCGGCCATTCATTCCCTTTAAAGCCTCACCCCTGGCCATTCGAATGACTTGAAGAACGGAGAGTAAGGTAATGAATAAGGATGTCGAATTCGTATATAATTATTGCTGTAAATTACTTGAGGCTGATTGGGAGACGGAATGGTTCTACTCATGTCATGAATGCGCATGAAAGTTTTGGTTAATTATGCGGTTGACTGTGATCAAATCTTACTTAACCTGAAGACGATTCAAGTTTCGAGCGTCTGGCACACTCGAGTATCATTGTCTCGTGCAGTAAATATCATATGTATACAGTCGACTCCCTCCTAACACATACCCCATATAACCCATAGCTTTTCCAGTTTCCAGAGTCCATTTGCAGATCATAACCCATAACTCTCCCAACAACGCGTACTCCCTCGTAACACATACCTTTAGGCCTATCCAAAGGGGTATGCATTATGAGGGAGTCGACTGTGTTATCAGAGACCAGGTCTTCACATTATCTTCTCCACTCACATATCGCTTCGGCTGAACACGTCACTTGTCTGAAAAAAAAAGACCTCAGCATATGGCCGATGTAGCATGCATAGCGTCGCGTCTTGAAAAGCCCATTGCGGAATCGCAATCTGGAACACCAGGCAGGAAGTTGCATGTGTGCGATAACATACATTCCCGGATATACAGTCGAACAATTGAAGTTCCATGTGATGACGGCAGATAAGAAAGTGCAGATTGGTTTCGCGGGGATTCGTGTTACCTGATTCTTTCATGAGTTGGCAGAGATCGCAAGCGCTCAGGAGGTTGTATGTGATTGACAGAAGTTTTTTCCAAATCCGTATTCGGCCGGCGGTATAGTGCGTGCCTGGTGGAAGAGCATAGACAGCGAATTGTTATCGATCAAATATCAGAACTGAAGGAAAGCACGACAAAGAGGTGCGGCCACCATTGCACGCACCTTGCGAATATGCTGCCAGAAGGCAAGGGCTCTGGTCCTTGTTATTGTCCATCTAGTCACCAAAAGAGATCGAGCACAAAATACCTTGAATAGAATAGGGACATACCCAATTGAATGAGGATAGACAAGTTACAGTCGTAAATTGAGCGAGGATGCCTGCAGCATGGTAGAGGGAATGGAAGAAGAACTAGCTATCTAGATCGACTTTTATCGTGATGCACAGTGCCAGCTTGAGTGCATGAGCGGATCGTGCAGGAGGAATCCTGTGCACGACTCCTGGTGGCCCGGGCCTGACCGGGTGGGCGTTGAAGCATCTTTTTTGCTTGCTTAGTCCACACGATCCAAGCAGAAAGAAAAGAAACGAAAATCGACGTGCCAATCGACGGCGTAGGGGAATCCAGCGCTCAAGAGTCAAAGCTTGAAATGTATTAAAGTCAAGATCTATAAGTCATATGATAGTCCGGTAACCAGAAAAGCACAGCCATGGCAGTACATGCTACAGCACCCTGTGTGACCCAGAGCGCACGACATAATAGCAGGAATAGGAACAGGTCAGTTGACGTTACGAGCATCCACAGGGGAAGTGAGAACCCCTGCTCCTAGACTTCCGGCATGCCACTGTAGCGCACACCGGGAGGAGTGGTGGAGTATGGGCTACTCGGAACAGCGAATGATGATCCAGTCCTGATGGTGGTTGGAGGTGGTGATGCAGGGAATGTACTGGGATCCGAGGGGTCCTATAACATCATTAGACGCGAGGACCTCAAAGTTATTCATTCCACTCACATATAGTCTGGGTTGCGGCATTTGTGGAGCGAAGGGTGTGGTGTCTGTAAAGGCAGCGGAAGAAACGGCAGCAAACTCTGCCGAAGGTGGCATTTGCGAACGCTTCCTTGTTCTAATGGAAAAGATGATGGCTGCAGCGATCAGTACAGCTCCAGCGATACCACCAACAACACCCCCGGCAATCGCCCCAGCGTTTGACTTGCTCCCCGAGGTGGATGTTGGCGCAGCAGTAAGTGATGCCGAATCATCGGTTGACGTCGGTGAAAGAGAGAAAATGGTGGATTGAACGTGTGTTGGAGTCGCCTCAGGAAGATCTAACCGATCCGATAAACGCTACATGCAATGGCTATGAAAATGACGACTAACCACCAACAAATGCTGCGAGCGTCACGTTGAACAAGTTAGTTGCCTAGAAACGAACCCTCAGTACATTGTCAGCATACGGCCGATGTGACATGTATACCGTCACGTCTTGAAAAGCCCAATGTGGGATGACGGTACCATCTGGAACACCAGGCAGGAAGCTGCCCAAATAGTCAACATATTGAAAACTGCAAACGTGTGACAACATACACTCCTGGATATATAGTCGTGCAATTGGTATTCCAGGTTGGCCAACTGATGGTGAACGATGAGGGCGTGCTGCAGCATTCGTGAAGATGCGGGTTACCTGATAATGGTACGATCCTGGCAGAGACCACAAGCGCTCAGGGCATTGTACGTGACGGTGCTGCATTGACATGGGTTGTCTTGATCCGCGAAAGGACCAGTATAGTGTGTGTCAACTGGAAGGGCAGAGACATTGAATTCTTGTTGATCAAAGATCAGTGGAGGAGGGCATGACTCGATAGGAAATCGACGCACCGCCACCATTGCACGCGCCTTGCAGATACGCTGAGAGAAGACAAGGGTTCTGGTTCAGGCTGTTGTTCAGCTAGTCACCAAATCAGTTTGAGAGTAAACCAGAGGTATATGGTAAAGAGGCGTACTGAACCAAACGAGGGTAGGCAAGTTACTTCCGCAGTAACTTGAGCGAGAGTACCCATGGGACCCGTTGAAAACAATCCGACGGCGGTGATTGCGAGTGAGGACCATGGTAGGCTTCTACGTGGTGGCGACATAGTGGGGTGGGGTGGAGAGAAGAAACGCTGACCTGTCCGCCCTTATCATGCATACAGCCAAAGCAAGGCACGACGGCCTCTGATGGCCCTGGATATGGTTGGTGGGGGTGTTAATTAAGGCATCTTTTTACACGCCTGAATTGGAGCTTGATTGGACCAAACCCGACCTATTTGCTTGGCGCTACGACGTAAATCTTGGAGCGGGAGCAGATGAAGCAGGCATAATAGCTTGTTCTCGAGCCTACTCGCAGCCCACGTCGCGTAGTGTATGCTGCGACGGCCACTCCGAATCAATCAAGGCTATGAACTAGGCAGTGGCGGCCGTAAGCACAAAATAAAGATCCGAATTGTAATAAACGGCGTGGGGGACTCATGGCCAACGGAGTTGCCTGACAATGGGCTAGGCGTGAACTTGCAGCTGAGCATAGAGCGTCTCTGAGTTGCACATATACTTGCACACAAAAGGAGACGCATTTCATGTTTGTCGCTTGTTGGCACCTACAACCATGTCCTCGAATTGTGTCTCGCTCTCCTCATGCTCTACATACGCCTCTACATCCAACTCACGCCTACAATCTCTGTATTCTGACATTTCACGGCAGAAGCACTCGAACCCTACGTCCTACCATGCACACGTCGACTGGTGGCAGCGGACGCTCGAAGAGCTCGTCTCTCGTGGTTGGCAGACGGAATCCACGAGCCATCAAAAGGATGCCGAGTCCGAGAAGCAGAGCAACAAGCTCGTGTTGGGTGCGCGTCGGGCGGTCGTGGACAGACTGCGGTATGACGGCGTCGGGAAACCACTCGGACTAGCGTCCACCATCGTGCGTGCTCTCTCCTTTCCTGTGCCCTGCAATCGAAATTGACGGTACCTTACTAGTAAAGGCCGAGCTACACCGTAATCGTACGTTCATCACATTGTCGCAGTTCCTGACCTCCCAGGAGTCCGTGTATGACCCTGGCTGGTTGCCTTCCCGGGTCGTCTCGTTCCTGGTAGGAAAACCGCTCTGGTGGGCGATGGAGCAACTGGACATCGTCCGGTCGGAAGACTCGTATAGCGAGGCAGAGATGTGGAAGAGGGTAGAGGGAGAGTACGTGCTGCTTAGACTGGTCGAGCGAGCAGCAGACGCTGTGGAGCCGTCCTTGGGCGGGTTGTGTCTCGCGGACAAACTCTACACGGTAGCTACCTTTCGGAAGGCGTTTGGCTCCAAGGTTCTTCCTGGGGTGTCGTTGAGCGAGACAGATACCAGAGTGTTACTGAGATACCTCCAGAGAGATAGGAGGGTGTTGGTGCAGGACAAGGACGTATGTCTCTTTGAAACTCTGTAGTGTTGCAAGGTATTAACCGAGTTTTTATCAGGTCGTTAAATTCGTGACAGACGAGCATGACCGAGAAGTGACTGCTATCGATAGAGGTATTCTCGAGCTGAAGACTGCCGTTGGGAGCATACAGGATCAAGTCGACCGCTTGCATAGCAAGATGGACGAGTGAGTTGCTTGTTGTTTCCATTGGACATATTCACTCAAAACACACAGGGCCACCAAGCGCATTTCGACAGCTCTGCGACAACAGCAAAAGTCGATTGCACTCGCGCATCTCCGTCTCAAGAAGAGCTTAGAGGAAGTGTTGACCAAGCGGTTGGGTGCGTTACAGAATCTGGAAGCGACCTTGATGAGTGTCGAGACCGCAGCGGGGGACATAGAGGTAAAGGTGTTATTTTGTTGACGACTAATGGTGTGCTCATGGTGACTAGCTCATGAAAACCTACGAGAAATCTACGGCTACCTTACAGGCGATCCTCAGTCACCCGTCCCTTCGTCGCGAGAAGATCGACGAGACGATGGATGCACTGGCAGCTGCAAATGCCGATGCACGCGAAGTGGACGAAGCGATCAAGATTGGAGGGGACATGGCTGACACAAGTGTAATTGATGATGCTGAGCTGGAGGACGAGTTGAATGCGCTTGTAAAGGCAGCAGAGAAGGAGAAGGCGGAGGATGTTACCGTGGACCGATTGAAGGGGGTCAAGGTCCCTACGCAATCGCCTGAAGGACTGGAAGTTATGGACTCGGAGGTGGTGGTGGAGCGAGTTGTAGCGTAGGCACGTGTCTATATATGACAGTAGTCTAGTATCCGTTCCGGGTTTATCTCTCGTACCGAAGAATGGCTCCCATCCGTGTACGCCATCCAAAGGGCATCGCGACCCTCCAGTTGGATATCGACACCCTCACCGTCCAAGATCTTCAACAGCAGATATTCACCCTCTCGGAAATCCCCCCTTCCCAGCAAGAAAGTGAGCTGGTCACCGTATCGTACCTCGCACACGTCCCATAGACCTTGTCTTACCCAGTCAGATCGGGGTACCCACCACGAACGTTGACCCTCGTGCCGGAACTTCCGCTCTCGAGTTTAGGTCTCCAAGCTGGAGAACAGATCATTGTGAATCACATTGTGTCAGCTGCCACGACGACGAGCCCGCCCGCTCCAACGCCTGCTTCTCGACCGCAGCCACCTGCACGCCAAACTGCGCCTCAGAACACTGGCCCGGCCAGCGTACCGACGAATTCGGGCGTGCTCGTGCACAGAGTGCGTCCACCCCTCTCGTTTCTGACCCTCTGACGTAGTGTCAACGCCTTTGAACTAGGTCGTTCCTGATGACAATTCGTGTCTGTTCTCATCGATAGCGCTCATCTTTGAACAAAACATTACGAAAGCCCAACGGATGCGACAGCGTATGTGATGACATTTGATACTTTCCGAGATGGGCTGGACTTGACGGTCTGTGCGGCAGTCGTTGCCGATGGCATCCAGGCCGATTGGGAGACCTATAATGAAGCGATTCTGGGGTATGCATGCCTTCTCGAGTGGAACATGGATCTTATTGTCGAGACACAGGGCCCCACGTGACAAGTACGTCGCAACCATCCTGAAACCCTCGACGTGGGGAGGTGCCATCGAGCTCGGTATTCTTGCCAAACATTTCAACACGGAGATTGCTTCCATTGACGTCGAGACTGGCCGCGTCGACCAATTCTCGCCTTCTGCCGGAGGTACCGGGTACAGGTTGGCGTATTCCTACAAACGGTAATGTTGGTGTCAATTGATGATGCTTGAAAGGTGCATCGTTGTCTATTCTGGTATCCATTACGATGCTGCCACTCTGGCTCCTGTGGAGGACGCGCCAGCTGAATGGCATCAGAGCATTTTTCCTATCGTGAGCTTTCTTAACAACATTGTGTCTCGACATTGACGCAGACACGAAGACGTCGGCGGATACATCTGACCCCATTCTTGAGGCCGCCAAGAAGCTAGCCAATATCTTGCGTGAGAGAAGAGCTTTTACGAACACTGCAACGTTCGATCTTAAGTGCGAGGTGAGTGGGGGTAAAAAGTATACTGTAGTATTTCCTATTCACAGCACTACAGCAATGTGGAAAGGGCCTCAAAGGTGAGAAGGACGCTCGGGCCCACGCACATGAAACTGGACACGTACGATTTGGAGAGTACTGAAGACTGGCAATCAAGAAAGAGTCAATCGAGACCTAGTTTCCTGTCACTTGTTCACTCTCGATCTCCATGACCACTGGAAGATGATCGGATGCCCCGTATATCTCGTCGCGAATCTCGCACATCTTCACATTCTCCACTATGCGCTCACTCACTATGACTGATGTACAGAGCTGGATCAGTAAACCGGCACTTTGTCCAGATAAGAATACTTACACATGTCCAATCTCCAACCTATACCTTTCATACGGCAATTGAAGCGATATGAAAAGTAGGTATAATGCTGAGTATCCGGATGACGCGCTCTCCAAATATCGACAAATTTTGGGGTGTCCTCCAGGGATTCAGGAGCCCCAAGAATGTTCTTAAAAGCCTCCGTTTCGTCTAGCGTATAACCCGGAGTCTTATTCCAGTTCGTGCGTGGATTTGTGAGATCTTGGAGAAGGGCTCATGAGGTTTGAAAAGATAACGCATGGACACTATTACTGACCTTTGGACGTTGGTGCAACGTTCATGTCACCCATCCAAATCACGGATTTCTTCTTGTCCAAGTCGCGTATGTACGTAGTAAAATGTTCGTTCCACACATTCTTTTCCTTGAGGGTCTGTCGTTTGCAATCGCTCGTCAGAAATGGCATTAAGAGGGAAAGGCTGGATGGAGCACCTTGAGATTTTGACCTGCGTTGGTCACATAGGTACAAACGACGTAGCACTTTTCGAATTCGAGTGTCACGATGCGTCCCTTGACCTGATCAGGCTCCGGATGTCCCGGAAGAAGCTTTGTCACTGAGATTGGCTTGATTTTCGAGAGGACCGCAGTGCCACCTGCAAAGTGGACAAGCTGAATGCGCGTGTCATGTCGCGTTAAAAGCCGAATATGAACGCACCGTATGTCTTTTTATCGGAAATGGCCCAAGTGCGGTAAGGAAAACGGGCACCAATGACAGGATCGACCGGTTCGTTATTCACCTACGACGCGTCAAAAAAACACGGTCGCGGAACGACGCTACTCGCCTTTGTCTCGGTCAATACGAGTATGTCTGGATCTTCCGCCTCCACGTAGTATTTGAATCCCTGAAAGACGTGATTTAATGACTATTCGAACGTGATGGGGTGCAAGGGTACCTTTCTTTGCGCAGCTGCCAGTCCACACACGTTCCACGTGGCAAGCCGGAGGGTGCCTTCTGTGCGTAGTGGAAAGGTGATTTTGACAGGGAGTACTTTATTGGTAGGTTGACCATTGGCTGCTTTGCCATCGACGACCTCGGACGCGCTCTCTGTTCGTTTTGCACGCTTTGCCCGCGGTTGTGATTTGGTGACGCTTTCCGTCTCTGACGCGGTGATGTCGTCGTGTTTTGCAGCGATTTTTCGTTTTGGAGGCATTGTGATGCGAACGAGGGTCGACACGCGGGGCGCGAGGAGACGCGACAAATTGTTGATGTTGATTGGAATCTGCCATGTACGGTTAGTCAACCATTCACAGGAGCTATCGATTTCAACATGTCTCTGAACAGCTTGCAAGAGCGTAAGTAGTATGCATATCGGGTTTCGTTATGAGCTAACACCGATTCGCCAACGTCTTGGATTGAACGTGTACTCACCCACATTGTCCCGGACCAACACTAGGTAGGGTACGAACGAAAACTCTTTTGTTAATAACGTAGCTATTTCTAGTGGCATGACTCTGCGACGTTCATCTCGGTGCGGCCTGCACGAACGCTGCTAGGAGTTTCGACGACGAACCGATGGGCTTATCAACTTTCCCGACGTCCCATTGCAGTCAGACAGTTTTACGTCTTACCTGCATATGATAAATCTAGACGCTGAACATTACATGTAAATGCCAAACCCTTGACCCTGTGGCTGGTTCGAGGGTCTTGAAGTACTTCTCAACGACCTGAGACTGCCCCAAATTCATCCCCATCATCTTCGCCTCAGTGCATAGGATGTCCCCCAGTGTATCGTCGATTCCGACGGGAGGAGAAATACCGCTATCCGGCGCTAAAGAAGACTGTGTCAAGACTCACACCGAGCTCACTCAGTTTCCAGAAGGTGGTATCGCTGCATGGTGTACGGTCATTGGAGGGTAAACCACTGTCGTTGTTCCCACAGATCCTTTGAGTGATTTCATGTGTTGTCATCACAGGACCCTAGTCCATTTCAACGCTTTCGGGTAGGCATTTCCCCCTACGTTTGCAAGTGAAGTATGGACCTACGAAAACAAAGTTACACCTTGTCGTTTGGCGTTTATCAAGGTTCGAAGCCCTTCTGCTAATCCTCCTGTGATCTAGTGTTCATCGTCGCAGACTTTTATACTAGGCATTATCTGATTAACGAATCGTTGTCTGCAATATCGTAGGTCTCGCCTAAAGCTTTGGGGTGTGTGAAACTCGATGCTTGCATGATAGTTGGATAGGCGGCATCAATACGTTTCTGACGCTCGCTTTTGGTCTCGTTGCAGGCTCACTCTATGATCGTGGTTATTTGTGTGTTCCAACCGCCTCTAGCGTGGTCCAATATCCGATGCTAATTGTGCCCAAGCTACCACATGTTAATTGGGGGGTCATTGCTGCACTCATTCTCCTTGTTCATGCTCTCGCTCACCCAACCTGGCCAATATTATCAGGTTCGTCATCATCCTACCAAAGTATTGTATCAGCCGTCCCACCGAGTTGGAATGACAGATCTTTTTGGCCCAAGGGATCGGCCTCGGAATAGCTCAGGGGCTTCTGTATGTCCCAACGTTGGCAGTGGTATCTCACTATTTCCGCCAACATCGTACGCTTGCCATGAGCCTCGTCGCCTCTGGAACACCACTTGGATCGCTTGTCCATCCTATTATGTTGAATAACCTGTTCAACCACGGCGTAGGCTTTGCCAACGGCGTGCGGATCAGTGCTTCCTTTGTCAGCATCTTGTATCTCATCGCCTGTGTCCTTATACGCACTCGGTTGGAACCACCTAGGAGCCCCACAAATCATCTCTCTGTCGCAAAAGGTATCCTCCATGACGTGCCGTTTTGTGTCATGTGCGTTGGGTAGGTGCCTATTCTCTTCCACGGCTACTCTTTACAGGCGATTCAGCTGATATTGTAGAGTTTTCTGCACTAATACTGGATTCTATTTCCCGCTCTTCTACTTACAATTGGATTCCATCCAGCATGGTAATTCAGAGACATTTTCGTTCTACTCTGTACGTGATCCGTTACTGCCACCTGAGTCATGTCGATCCACCTCTCTTACTATCAGCTGGTTCTTATGAACGGAGGAAGCCTGATAGGTCGTTTGTCTGCCGGGTTCATCGCGCCACACGTTGGCGTGGCCAGGCTAACGATCATAACGAGCGTGATGTGCGGTATCTTCGTTCTTGGCATGATTGGTCTGAGAAGTGTCCCGACGGTCGTGGTGCTCGGGATGATGTTTGGTTATTTCGCTGGCGTCTGTTAGTCGCCGTTCTCGTCGTAGATGTGGATTGATCGGACTGAAGTACTGGCAGATATCGCATTGTTGCCACCCCTTACGGCCATCCTTACAAGCGATATCTCGGAACTCGGGTTCGTTACTTCCACGCATACGTATAACTGCTCATCCACCAGTGATCTAGTGTTCGCATGGGAGTCGCCTCGACAGCCCTTGGCTTCGGTGGTCTTATCGGTGCGTTCTTGCCCGGTTATCTCGTCATATCACTGAAGATGCTGCTCATAGGCGGGCCAATCTCGGGTGCGTTGCTCACAGCGCAGTACAAGTGGTGGAGACCCTCGCTCTTTGGTGGCGTACGATTGCGTTTATCCGCCCTGGCAGAGGGCAACCTGCTGATATGCATTCGCTAGCTCATTGTCCTCACCGGATCTTTGTTTTTATTTTTGATGCAAGTCGTACTAGGACGTCGGAAACGCTCGGCTGAGAGAGAGGTACCTTGAACACGCGTTCAGTAAATTTTGATGATGTTGTTGCACTTTGCTTCGCTGTCTAATTTGTATGATAGTTGTATCATGCATTATCGTGTTTGTCTTTGTTAGGTTTCGGGGCTGTCGTTCAATCCTACTTTCCGTTGAACGTGGTTATGTCCGACACACACTACGTTTTGCACGTATGGCCGTCGAAATGGAACCTGCAGTCGCTTGACCCGACGTGTCTTGCGGCTGTCATGTATCTCCAGCTGACAATCCCAGGCAAATTCAAAGTAGCACCTTGCAGCAATCCAGACAAGTCTCCCAACGGCAAGGAATCGTTCCGAGTTGGCCCTAGATGATGTTGACTCATAAGCATAGGTCAATTGCCCATTTTGATTCATGGGCACGTCGTAGTCTCCACATTTCCTTCTATAGTCGCTTTTGTGGCATCCCTCGCCAAGGCCGGCGCGCCAGGAGCCATCAACCTCGACGCGTCTCTGACCAACTTGCAAAAGGCAAAAAGGGTTGCCCTGTACGCACACGTCGAATCATGCATATCGGATCTCGTCGTGAGTCAACATCATTTCGCCAACGTCTCGTCACCCATCTGTTGAACGTGCAGTCGCACATGTTCTATGGGATCGATACCAATTTCTGGCAACTGACCAACCCGGCACTTGCAAGTGAGATGCCCATCCCCCAGAAATACTACGTGGCTAGTCGCATACGAGAGTCATATAGACCTCGTCTTGAGGCTGCAGGGCTTTGGTGTTTGCCTGCCGCTGAGGAAGAGCGGAAGGGGTTGTTTGAGAAGGACAAGAAAAAGAAGAGAGACTACACGGTTACGTTTTCGCGTGCTTTCGAAAGGGAAAAGGTAGATGATCGTTGAGGATGATGACAGTCCGCTGATCGTTTTTAAAGATTCTGGATAAAGCAAAAACAGCACTTGGGGTGCATGCAAGCTACTTGGACGGAAAGCAATTCTATTTCGGTGATCGGTAAGTAACGTTTTTCCGTTCATGCAGCTCCTAATGGTGATACTTGCTTGTAGTCCAACGAGTCTCGATGTGTACTTAGCTGCGCATATCCTTCTATTGATCGATCCGCCATTCCCCGACGCCGTTCTTCAGATACAGCTGACCGAACATTATCAAGGATTGATTGATCATGCTCGAAGCGTACAAGCTGAAGTGGCACGAGCACCACCTTATGAGCTTTTCACGCCGTCAGAAACCTTGCTGAGCTCCCTCGTTCCCAGTTCATTCAGCGGTAATCGCGCCCAGACCCAGGCCCAGGTTGACCCTGGGGATGTCCAACATAGAAGAAGATCATTGATTTTCGTGGTGGCAGCGTTTGCGATGACTGCAGCGTATCTTTGCACGCAAGTCTTCCTCGTCGCCGCCGCTTCCCGGAATGCAGAAGATAGCGGTGAAGACAGTGAAGGAAGAGGAACAGTCAGTGAGGAAGAGGACGGAGAAGGAGACGAAGCAGAGCTTTCGAGTGGCTCTGGGGCGTTCAGTGAAGAGGATGAAGACCAGTAGCAGCATCTAGTCTAATTGACCTCTTGTGCTTGTCATCCGTGTGACATGTGTCACGCTCTACTACGAGCCTGTGATGGTAGACGACGACCTCATCGTCGTGGACGACGTCGAGGAGCACAACGCAGGACCCTCATCGGCTATAAATGGTGTAAACCACCCACCGCCACAACCACAACCCTCACGCGCACGCCCACTCCGAGCAGCCGCAGAACAAGCCATGGCGACCACCCTCCGCCTTCGTGGCTCGCCCGAGGCATCCGACCGAGCAACCCGTCTCTCAACAGGAAAGCTCGGAAAACCACAACCCAGGCTTAAACTCAAGTTGAGCGAACGTGCGGCGGCGCAAGCCCCGGGCATGTCCTTCTTGGGTCCCTATGACCGCGAACTGGACTCGGACGGCGAGGACTTGACGTTCGAGGAGCAATTCATCATACGGATGCCACCCGGGGAGGATTGCGAGCGATTACGCAAAGTGATTCAGTCGAGGGAGATTGGCAACGACGTGTGGTTCAAGTTCAAAGGTGCGTCCGAGGCCGAAAGGGGTGTGTCCGCGTCGTCGAGACCAACGAGGCGGTAGATTCGCGACGGGGCATCTTTCACATTGGTAACTCGCTGTATTCGTTCAAGTTGGTCGATCTGCCTTGCATCATCGAAGCGCAGAAGACGCTGGACAATAAGCAGATGTTCAAAGTCGCAGATATATGTCAGGTGTGTATCTTCCCGCCGTGTGTGTTGCGTGTGACGTGGTTCTAGGGGATGCGAATATAGATGATGGTGGTCGGAGATCGTATACAATATGAAGAGGCAGTCACGGCGAATAGAAACGTCAGTGTTGACGAGTTCATTTGGCCGCACGGTATTACCCCTCCATTGCATCATGCACGAAAGCGACGTTTTCGAAAACGAGTCAACAAGCGGGTTCGTACTGAACCTGATCCTCTTAGTGTTGTTCATGACATGGACTGCAGATGATAGAGAGCGTAGAAGAAGAAGTGGAACGGTTGCTGGCTGCGGATAATCTCGCGTCGGAGGTCAAGTATGGTGAGTTTTAAACTACCCATCGTCCCAGCTGGCTGACTGTCTTGCATCGTAGATGTTCTGGAGAACGTCAACCCGGATCTTTCAGACTCTGAATTCATCGAGCGTGAAGAAGCCCTCGAAGCGCCTACCCCTGGTCTTCAAGGCTCAGAGGCAGGCGATGTAGCTAACCCAGCCGACATTGCGGATGAAGACGCTGAAGAGGGCGAGGGAGAAGAAGCCGAACCAGAAGGTGACATCGACGAAGAACTTGCTGCAGAACTTGATCTTGCATTGGGTGATGAAGAGGAAGGAGGCGAGGGGGAGGACGAAGAGGACGAAGAGGACGAGGAAGATGAGAGTGATGACGATGAAGACGATGAGGACGCCCAGGAGAGGAAACTACTGAACGAGGAGATAAGAGACTTGGAGGCAGCTGTGGCAAAGAAGGAGCACGAAGCCGCCATTTCTGCAAACCCGCTCATCAAGGTATTTCATCACCATGTATATCTATGTGTACAACGGGTATTGAGTGATTGCCCTTTCAGAAACGGTTCCAGGATGCACTCAAGAAACTCTCTGCTGATTTGGAAATGAAACGCGCGCAAAGAGACGAGATGAAAGAGAGGCAACGGCGAAGGAAAGAGGGTATTACAGTTGAAGACCCAGACACGGATGCTGAAGTGGGCCCGCATGACGAGGTGGCGGCGGAGGGCGACGCTACCCAGGTGGATGCTGATCTGTTTGGTTCCGACGATCCAAACGCTATGGACATTGGTTGAGTCCATGCTTTCACACTAGTTTGGTCGTCTTGCACGATGCTGTTTTAACAGCGGTCTGATCAGATACCTTTTCTGACACTTGTTATCTTATGAACCCATGTAGGTAATGGGTCTTTCAAAGCTGGATCCAAAGTCACTTTTGAAACAGTGGAGTTCCACCAGCGGAAGAGCTCAAGCTACCTCGATAGCGGCGGTATCTGGCCACGTTACTCGCCACTTTGAGGACCATGCTAATTCAGAATGTATCGAACACTAAAAGCGGATGGTGTTCATAGGGGAAGCACCGTCCAACCGCAAGACAGGTTGTGAATCTCCATACAGTCTGTCCACATGGTCGCCTCCAGATGGAAGGCGTTGGATCGTATCCGTATGCATCACCCACAGCAGTTCAAGGGAAGATAAAAACCCACCAGGCTGACTGCTAACCTTTGCACTACTCGTCCTCCTTCAACGATCAACTTCATGTCGCAACCCGGTAATAAAGTCTGGTTCAGTGAGTCGTTACTTTATCTCAACCTGTGTCATGCTCGGCTCATGTGGTCAAGTCACGGGCGCCTCGTCCGGCTTCGGCAGGTCCATGGTAGCCCTTGCCCTTGAGCGGGGTAACTCAGTCGTTGCAGCCGTGCGACGCACGGAACTGGTCGACGACTTGGTCGCCAAGTACCCTTCGACTCAATTTCTCGTCGTGCGCGCCGACGTCACGAAGCCCGAAGACGTGAAGGCGGCTTTTGGCCGTGCCAAAGAGGTCTTTGGTCGCATCGACATCGTCTACAACAACGCCGGCCAGTTGATCATCGGCGAGGCGGAGAGCGTACCCATCGATATGGCGCGTAAGCTCTTCGAAGTCAACTTTTGGGGCGTCGTCAATGTCAGTCTCGAAGCCGTCCGCTTCTTCCGCGAGGAGAACCCCAAGGGGATGGGAGGAACTCTGATGCAAATGTCAAGCAAGGCGGTCATCGCAGCTGTGCCAGCCGTTGGGTTTTACTGTGCAAGGTGAGTGTCATAAAACGTAGGCAATCTCTAGCTTCTAACTGCCGCATTTTTGCGTAGCAAATGGGGTGAGATACCTCAATAATCTAATGCTGCTTGAGATCATCTGAACGGTCCGTCATGCAGCGGTGGAAGGCTTCACGGAGTCGCTTCTGGCGGAGGTCAATCCTGACTGGAAAATCAAGGTAATGTGGATCGCGTACTGCTTTCTCAAGCAGCATCTGAGTTCCGTGCAGTTTACGATCGTGGAGCCTGGTGTGCATGCAACAAGCTTATTCGACCATGCTGTAACGCCTCGCACCCCAATGCATCCAGCTTATGTCGACTCGCCCGCCATGTTGACGAGAGCTGAGTTGGATCCCCATGGGCCTGCGTTCCAGGACGTCGACGCGTCTACCGCTGCATTGTACGAGCTTATGCAATTGCAAGTTAGGCCCCTGCGTGTGCCTCTGGGGAGGGACACATTCAAGGATGTGAAGGAAAGATGTGGGCGCTGGCAGAAGACTTATCATTACTACGAAAAGCATGGTATGACCTTGTGAACAAGCTGAAGCAATTGGAGGATGTGGTTGAAGCGTAGCCAATTCGGGCGTTGCGTTGTCTTGTATCTTGTGAACTCGGGGACTTGGTGTAAATGTAAGGATCACACGCGCGTCGTTCCACCAGACCCAGCCCGTGTCCGAGCACCAGACGTTGTAATCGAGCGTGAATAATACGAGTCTACTCCTAGAATAAACAGCTCATGATTGAGACAATCGAACAAGACCTGCCTGCATCACGAGCGGGG
The DNA here is from genome assembly GCA_038091315.1 of Porphyrellus cyaneotinctus. Lineage (NCBI taxonomy): Eukaryota > Fungi > Basidiomycota > Agaricomycetes > Boletales > Boletaceae > Porphyrellus > Porphyrellus cyaneotinctus. The sequence continues at coordinate 29,906 of JBBPOF010000081.1, read as the reverse complement.
CATATACAATGCAAACAAATGGCGCGAACCACACGCCTAGCACTTGCCAGTTCCAAACCGCTCTCTCGACTTCTTGGGGTAGAAGAAGCCAGCCCCAAGCGAGCAGCCAATACGCCAAGTAGACTGCCAAACCAGACGGCTCGCTGAACAGTGAAGTCGATGTTCGGGATGACCGAGATGGGACATGACTGCAGATGAGAGGTAGGCCGAGGGTGACGGCGAGCGTTGCAGCAAGAGAAAAGTTGAGAAGGGACGTTATGGAAATGACCGTGGATGCCAAACAGAGATTGAAAGACTGCAGGAGCATGGAGAACGGTGCTGTCTCAGGTGGCTGAGACGGTATAAATGTAAGAAGGATTCGGGGAACGAGGCTAAATGCCAGAAAGAGGGTGCACGAGGAAACCTGAAATGGAGAGTACGGCAATGAGTAAGGTACAAGGGGCGAAGGGCGAACATACGGCTTGATATTTGAGAAACCATGATGTGTTGATCATGGCAAACGTCCACAGACCGATAGTATGTGTCAAAAGAATCGTAAGCATCGCAGGTAACACGGGTCTTCGTCTCGGTCGCAATGTTGGCTGAGCCGTCGGAGCTGTCGTGGTCGAAGCATTCGCGACTTTGCTATCATCTTTGTCGTCTCGCAACTCATTAGGAGACTCTTGCGCCCACCCCGCCTCTACCCACTGCCCGAGTCCCCAAAATATCATCGCTACGCCGACCAGCACAGCACTGGGGAGGAACGTCCCGATTTTCATGAAGGTCCCGGGAGTTGTAAGTATGTAGAAAAAGAAGGAGGCATGGAGACGCTCAAGAAGGTTGTTCGATGTACGAAGGGTAGACTCGATTATTCTGGAAAAGTATGATTATACGCACGGCATGACACCAGGAAGAACAAACCTGCCGAGAGCAAAGAATCCATGGGGACCTTCGGCTGGAACAGCGTACAGAGTAATTGCATCGATCCGGAACCTATGTTATACGGTCCGATTGGGCGATCGCGTCTTGGGTTGTTGGCAACTCACCGGTGAAACAAACCGTGTGGCCCACTTGGCCTTCCCCTTGCTTGATAACCAACATGTCTCTTCACATTCCTTGCTCGGTGTTCAAACTCCCTAAGCTGCGGACTGCGTTTCATGAACTCTGGCGCATTTGCTAGGAGACTATTCTGCGGCGCGTCACGTAATTCAAGATGGTCATAAAGGACAAGAGGGACGCCCCCCGTGTAGTGAGAGATAAGGCGCAGCGAGTTTATTAGATCTTGGTTGGGTAACCGGCCATTAAGACCCTCTGCATGAAGAGATAAGCTTAGTTTGCGAGAAAAGTCAATGGCGAGTACTAACCAAAGAATACGCCAAGGTGAGAGAAGGAGTGAGTACTGTAATCAATGTTGAGAGCGTTCCAAATTACACCAGAGGTAAGCTCAAGGAGATCTGTGTCGAGATCTGTGTGATAACGTTAGCGAGGTCATGGTGAAGAAAATGAAACTGACTTTGTGGTATCGTGCCATGATATGCATTTAACCAGGCATACGTGCCATCAACAGAATTGTCACCTATCACAAAGATGACATCCTTTGCCCAGAGCGAATGCTCTGACATAACTCAAACGACTGCTCAAGGGATAGAGATACGCATACTTTTCAGAAAACCGGCGAGTGCCATCACCGTCGCGATGCCTCGCAAATTGTACGATCCTTCACCGACTTCGGTAAGCCACGACGCACTGACGACAATAGCTTCAGAGCCCGAGGCTCGGGGTGAGTTCATGATAGCATAAGCGTTGATGCCAGAAACATTCTGTCAATGACACGCGCATAAGATACTAACTCATTCCAGAGCTGATATACAAATACGTACGCTGGAGGGAGTCACGAACGTGTACTTTTGAGTCGCAGCGACAAGGCCAAGTTTTGTGAATTCATCGCGAATAAAGCTGGCTCTTCTACTCCGCTACTCGTCAGTACACCATGAGGGTTAACGAAATAGTTTGGTGATCTCACCGCTCACTCGGAGCATTTCTATCACGGAGACCTTCTAGTTGATGGAGATAAAAGTCTGCCTGATGTACGTCTTGCCAATTCCAGTTGGTGCTAACCTGTACTCGGACTCAGCGCGCGTCATGGTTTGCATTCGATGTAAAAGGACGCACCTGGGCCGGTTGCAACGCATTTTCGTCAATGTAGACTCCCTGAGAAAGTGGTAGAATTGGGATGAGGGCGATCCACAGGTAACCAACGACAAGTAAAACGGTCCTGAACAAACTCATTGACGAGATGGCAGTGACAGACGCAGGATGAAAACGAACGTGATCTTTGGGAGGTTGCGATAAATGAAAGTTGCAGCATTCTTTCGTCGTTTCATTCGGACAATGTTCGCGTTTTGGCGTGGTCGCCCGAACAAACTCCGTATCCTGTCCATGTTCACGTTCCCAATTGGCCTGGAAGGGCCTGAAAGCGTACCCGAAAGGTGACCCTGGTGGAGTGTGGTTGCGTATTGAATGGTCGGAATTCGGAAGTCCTATCAGGGTCCCGTAGTGGACCCGCTCCACCTTCTCCCTTTACGACTTCGACGTACACCCGACACTAGCAACCAACGGTGTTCATTTTCTACCATGGCTCCGAAGCGCAAACGCAGAGCTTCCCCTCCATCCAAAGGTCTTATTGCTGGCGAACAACTCAAACGTGCCAAGCTTGCGGCGGCGGACTTCACTTGGGGGTGGGTCGATACAGAGGTCTCGGACCCATCCCACATCACCCTTGAGCACCGTCTCATGACCTGTGGCCTGTCGAAGCGTAACAGCAATCCATTTTGCGGTAACGAACACGCGCCCAAGTCTGCAAACTCTCCCCCTATATCTCCAGACCAAACACAGACCACGCTTGCCAATGGTGAACTCGAGAGCGATATTATCGTCATTTCCGACGACGAACAACCTCCTTGTAAGAAGAAAGTATGCAAAAACAACCCCAACTGCTTGAACCACCTCGGCCAGCACCAATGGGAGGACGAAGGTAAGCTGCGCTCCAGTAAGCGTGTTTAAAGGGCCCCCCCTTCATCCCTGACGTGTATTTCATCTAGCAACGGCCAGACAGCTATACATCAAGGCTTCGGATCTAGGTGCGAACCCGATCCTTGGCTCTCGTGACCCTGAACTACCTGTTGGCTTAAAGGTAGGACATAATCTCCTCGTGCGTGGCCCTATGTAAATCATTTATTCTTCCAAGAATCTTGGCGCAACCTGCTATGCAAACGCTTTCCTCCAAGTGTGTATTGTTGACAATGTTCCTGGTCTTCCTGCTCACAGGGTCTGGAGGTATGGTTCCGGGATCTAGCATTTCGGCATGCAGTCTATCAATGTCAACCCTCCCACGATGCTGAGAACGGTTTTGAAGTTAGTTACTTCTTGTGCAACTTCGAATCACAGCCAGACTCGTAAAATTTCAGGACTCTCCAGTATTCCAGCTCCAGGTGACATTTGCCGCCCTTCAGGAGAGCACACAGATTGTGTACAATCCAGAAAAGTTTGCGGAGAGCCTCAAGTTGTCAACGTCCGAACAACAAGATGCACAAGAGTCGGTTCTTCCCTAGAATTTAGCCATCTAGTCGCTGAATACTTCGGCTAGGTTTTCGAAACTCTTCATGTCGCATCTTGATAATGAATTCCAGAAGCAACTTACCCCATCTCTCCGGACACTCATATCTGATCAAGCGAGTCATGTTGTCTTTGTCATCATCACCCCACTCATATTCTCTACAGTTTCAAGGGCAGTTGGTATATGGAACCCATTGTCATAATTGCCGTTTTAAGTCGGAGCGTACATCCGACTTTCTGGAACTTGAGATCAATATAGAGGTACAGCGCATTTCATTCATACACAAACCTTCAACCTAACGTCGTGTTAGAACAATGCAAGACTTGAGGATCGCATAGCTGCTCTCTTACAGAACGAGAAACTCACGGGCGACAACAAGTGAGACTACTTTTGCCTGTGAAGTTATTCAGACTGATGATTGCCAGATATTTTTGCGCAAATTGTGCAAGGCTTCAGGACGCCACCCGCTATACCGAACTCCGATCTCTCCCTCCAGTCCTTCATTTCTCTCTCCTTCGCTTCGTTTATGATTTCGACTCGATGGAGAGGAAGAAATCCAAGCATAATTTGCTATTTCCCATGGTACTAGATATGTCCAGGTTTGTCAGCGCGGGCAAAAACGTGAGTGGTGTCCAGGGAAGCGAAGGCACAACGAATCTCTATGAGTTGAGGGGGGTGCTGTTACACAAAGGACCGAGTGCTTACCACGGTCATTACGAGGCTCAAGTTCTGGATACTGCGTAAGTTTGACCAATGGGTTCAAGAATTTGCTGACCCATTGAGACGCAGCTCGAAGACATGGTTCCAGTTCGACGACGAGGTTGTAACCAAGATCGATTTCCTCGGAGAGAAACGATACACTAGCAAGGATGTGGCTGATGTCCTTCATGATAACGGGACTGCCAAGAAGTATGTATCATTTCCTAATGTAAACCGGAATTTCCCTATGTCCTCATGGTCATGTCAGGAGTGGGGGTTTACCCCGCGCGAGATCCGCGAAGAAGCGCAGGATCGACGATAGCGACGACGAGGGTGTCGAGTACGTGACAAGTACCGCATCATCAGTTTTGCCTTCCATTTAATCTTGGTTGTGTCCCACACATCTTTCAGATTGCCGCGCCCCACCGAAGCCAAGGTTTCCGTGCCTGGTAAGGCCCCAGAAGGGTGCGTAATGCAACATCTTCGACAAGATATCATGCCCTCATCTATTTGGTTTTTTCGAAATAGCGACATCTTCTCGTCGAGAGACGCCTATATGCTTATCTATGCTCGGAAAAAAGAAGAGCAGTCCGTCGGCCATGCGCCTACCCCAGATCTCGCCGAGAACACCCTCGATTCCAGTTCTTCCACTTTTATTAACGGTGCGTCTAGGCCCTGTGTTGGGTCCCAAAATACCTCGGATCCGACTTTCCTCGTTCCACCTGAACGTGCACGAGACGTGGTCAAAACGCTCAATGCAAGGCACGACGAAGCCTGCGAGCTCTACTCCCAAAAGTCAGTCCCCCAGATTTTAATTTCTCACGCAGACATGTAGATGAGGCGGTTTTACCAGAGAAACGGAAGTCAAGGAACGCTTTGCCGAATTGAGGGAATGGATGCGGAGCGTGTATATGCATTGGCATGTCACATCTGTCGAGGAGGTATGTACACATCATTGAAGATATCACGTCATCCATTGAGGATTTCCTCATTTGTCATTTTTAGGATGCCGTAGTGGTTAGTAGGCAAACACTGGAGAATTGGTTGACAAAACCGTTTGCGAAGCCCGATGAGCGCAAGTCACGTTCCCAATCCATTTCAGAAGAGGCCGAGATTGAACTATTGCCAATGCCCGACATCCTGTGTAGTCATGGTGGGCTTAATCCGCACAAGGCCAGTATCATGAAGCGCATGTCGAGAGTAAGTCAGAATCCTCGTCCGCTATGATTTACTAAGGATTCGCCAATTCAGAAAGCGTACGAGAAGCTTAGTCTTCGTGAGGACATCGGACCTATCCGCAGCCCGCAAGACGTTTGTGAAATTTGTGTCAGAGAGTCTTTCTCAGGTGAGCCAGATAGCCATGTTGCATTTCCCAGCTCATCCTCGTTTTCGCAGAGAGATTTTACCAGATTGAGCACCCCCGTCTAGTTGCTCAGTTTGATGAAATATGTGATGCGCAACAAGGGGAGCCTGGATACTGGATCTCCAAAGCTTGGTTGAAAGGTAACCCCTTCCATTTCATTACCATCTGTTCACGTCACTTACATTCATTTACCCGTGTGCGTGGTATGGCAGGCTGGAGACTTCAGAAGCCAAGGATGCATGTTCCACTGCATGGTGATCCTTCGCCTGACTCCGCGGAGTTTCGTGGACATGTGCGTTGTGAGCATGATCAGCTATCGCTCGTGTCAACTGCCCGTCGAAGTATATCCTCTCAGGTGAGCAGTGGGGTTACACAAAATAGGAATCGGCTGCGGGGCGTGGTGATTAACAATTGCTTGTGTTTGATGTCTGATCAGGCATGCGAGATTCTTAAGAAGTTGTTCCCAGATTGGGTACCGCTATCAACCAACGAAGAGCCTTGTGCAATCTGCGAGGCATACATTCATAACTCCAAAGAGGACAAGCGCGAGCTTCGGAAAAAGGCAGAAGATGAAAAGGTATGCATGATGCCGGGTATCTGTTCGACCGACCACAACTTTCCTCCATTTCATGAGTTCATTGTTCACGCTTGACAGGCACGATTACGACACATGCACGATAACGCGTTAATAGGCAATACCCTTTTGCTTGAGAATGTTCCATGTGCTGTACTTCCAGCAGAATTTGTCCGAATGTGGCGGAAGTGGCTGGGTCGACCGGCCGAAATCCCTCGTCCGGAAAGAGTCGACACATCACCACTCTTTTGCCAACATGACCGGCTGGTGTTTGACCCCAATGCGCCAAATGATTGGGACAGTGATGTTGCACTCATCCAAATGAGTGAATGGCTTATCTTGCAAGAGCTGTAGGTATCGTTCCACCACACTACTGAAACGTATGCATGCTGACAACACACATCCACAATAGGTACAGTTGCGGACCCGCGGTGGCTGTCGAGAAAAGAATGGTCGAAAACTCCACGGGCGTATTGGATGCGAAATTCGTGCATGACACACCTGTCTGTCACGAGTGTCGTTTGAACCGGTGAGTTGGCGCATTCGAGTTCCATATCAGCCAGGGTTGAATCCGTCGTCCCTTCCTCCTACCATATTCATCATGTATTGTTTCGTGTCGTTTCTGACAGCATGTTCCATTCTATTGACTAGGCGCCGCGATTACAACCTCACCGACATCACCGTGCGATACTTGAGCTCGAAACCTGTTACCGGCGGTGAAAATGATGAGGGCCTACTACAACGCGGCAGCCAACACGCGAAACCAGAGCCTGGGCCTCGGGCTACAGGTGGAACGAGGCAATCTAAACGAATTCGTCAAGGCAGAGACAGACGCGAGGACACGCGGTTGAGGATATCCAAGTCGACGACCATCAAGGACATCAAAGTCCAGGTCTGTCTCCATCATCGCTTCCGTCCCCACACTTGTCTTGTTTATCGATCGATCGCGTTTCTCTTTTTGACAGCTGCACGAATTGCTACGGATTCCGACGATCTGTCAGAGGTTGTTTTACAAGGGTCAAGAGCTTCAGGACAACACGGTCACGGTCGAATCCTTGGGTATCCTGATGAACGACACGCTCGAGCTTCGTGAGGAAGTAGAGAATGAAGATAACCTCGCGAATAGTCCAGAAGGGCGTGCGGCCAAGCGACGGAAAGAGGAAAAGGGTTTTGGCGGAACCTTGTTGGCAGCATCGGCATCTTACGCAAGCCTTTCTGCTGACACTGGTACAAGCTCCGAAGGTGAAGGGCATGAACTGGAGACCAAGCCATGTCCGTTTTGCACGTTCGTCAATCCACCAAATACGCTTGTTTGCGGAGTGTGCGAGCAGAGTGTCGCGGATGCAACTTGAAGATGAAGCATATTGTTCTTGGTCTACTACGAGTACACATGATGCTTAATTTTTCGCTTTTCGTTTACAAGTGATTGAAGAGAGAGATGCGGCGATTCTATGAGTTGATGTGACTTGGATGTGACAAACCACCAAAAACGGAAAAGAAAACCCAAGCAGCAACAAACAAAACTAAAAGACCTATGACACCGCGTGACGTTTCATGTCACGGAATTCAATTGAAGTCCGGTAAAGGAATGTCGGAAGGGAGCGACGGGTATTCCCGAGCTGGTTAGACTTGAACGAGTGAATGATGCTGCGGAGGCGATACTCGATGAGCGGGGCCGTACAATATCCACAGGCACCATGTGTTGTGTGGGATCGAACACTAGGATAGGTGGACTTACTGGGGGGCGCGTCTGTTGCTGTAGCAGCGAGCTGGCCGTAATCAACACATCCACTTCGCTGGATAATGGCCCTGTAATTTCCACGGCCTGTGCAACGGCAGACTGCGTTGCCACCGATACTTCATTCACAGTGACTTGGGTGGCCGCTGATGGCGGCGGAGGTAATCCGGCGGATATCTGACTGGCTACGGCGGCGGATCGGTCAGCGGCGACCTGTCGAGCCGCTTGTAACACGACCTGCTGGGCGGCCACTGCCAAGACGTTTTGTTGTGGTGTGTCGGATCGTTGTCCTGACACTTCGTGGTCGAACGCTTGCGCTGTCACCGTGAGCACATGCTGTTGCTTTGCAAGCGCCTGTAATTCCGGAACATTTTCGTTGACAGTTGACGCAATAACCTGAGACTGAGCTTCTTGGGCAACGCGTTGAGCGGCCGTTGTCAGTACTTGAATAACTTGAGCGTCATGACTCGCAACTGGAGGGGGTATGGACGATATCGTCGCCGATCTCAGTTGCCTAGTGAAAGTCGGCTTCGTCAGCACGGTGGCAGAGACATTAGTGCGAACTGACCTTGTGGGGGGTGTTAATTGGGGGACACTCAGGTCGCTCGATATTCGCCTAGCTTTGCGGATGTCTCCGTTCACGGAACTTCGCCTAGGAGTAGGGATGGGACCGTCAAGACTGGAGACTGGGGCGATATTAAGACGGAAGGTCTGCGCAAGCTGCTCCTCGACGCCGTCCTGCAGGTACTACGACTGACGTCAAGTAGCTGGCAACCTTTCTGGGAACAGAAACCTACTCTAGCCACCACCGTAATGTCACAATCATCTGCGTTGGGTGGTGGTGTTCCTTGTAATACGTCATCTTCCCATGACAGCCATGGTGGCAGAGACGGGGAACCGTACGTGACTTGTAGGTTCGCCCGCGACGCTTGCGGATCCCAGATACGAGGTGCCCAACTCCATCTTAGTCCCACGTATGCTACGCTAGGTGGCGACCCAGCAACTCGACGATGGAAAGGTCGGAACGTCCAACTCCCATCTAGAAGTTTCCTTGCGTCTATATTCCAAATGTGGTTGCCTTTTGACTTTGTCTTTTTTCCCTCTTCGTTAAAACGAGAGATGTACGGTTGGTTCCAAAGATAGGTTCGAATCTGTGATGATCTCAGGGCGAGTTCTCGCTTTGGGAAACCACAGGGATTGGCAAACCTTTTTCATGGGAATTTTATCCTCGGGATAGCCTTGCCGGGCAAGCTGCAGGTTCGGTCAATGAGTCATCGATCCATTGCGAATGATCTGGGAGGCTTGCCTCTTCCAAAAACGCGTTGGTAAACGCTTGTATCCGGAATTTGAAGGGGCGAAAATCAGGAGACTCGTCCAAGCGTTGCATCTTTTTGGCCATCAAGGTTTGGTGTATCGATTCCCCTTTCGCATCTGTCGCATCCACTGTAAGCGCGATGAGTCAACCAGACGATCGTCGATGCCTGTATGGGCTTACGATTGGAGCAAATGCTATTCAAGAATTCGAAAAAGATACGATCCACCTCCGCACGGTACTCCTGTGGTACCTCATTTGCATGATTCGACGTGGTCAGATTCTCCATCGACTTTCGTGCGAGCGACACACTCGAACGGCTGTTATGGAGGACGGGTCGGGACACAGTAGTGGTTCTTGGATTGTTACCAGAAGACGAATCCGGGCTCTGTGCTTGCGAGCCATCCCCACCGTCTGAATCGATATCGCCTTCCCCTTCCTGTGACGACGTGGGACTGTGGGAAGACAGTTTCGGAGCCGATGGCGCAAGAGAAGGTTGTAGAAAATCGAGTGCTCCGGTGGCAGGAGGCACTTCAGGGAGACCAAACGCAAATGTGTTGTTGTTCGTGAACGAACCCGATCGTGAAATGCGGCCAATCGGAGGGTTGATACCCGCGCCTCCTACGGTGACTGGGCGGGCGAGAGAAGATGGTGTAGCAAACGCTCCGGTAGACGAAAAAGACAATGGTGATAAACCTGTGCTTGTACTGGGTATGGATTGAAAACTAATGCCAGTGGTGAGAGAGCTTGCTGATAGTGAGTGCTGATGAGTCCTTGGTGGCATGGTTATATTTCCGTCGGACCACGTACTTCGAACTGCAGGGGTAAAAGAGTTTGAGGGGACGACGGTCGTTGTTGACAATGGCACGGGAACGAAGTCTGTGGCGGTCGTAGGAGGCGACGTCGCAGGCGTAGCAAACGCCATCGTGGGTACAGGTTGTGTGGTCGGAAGCACATTAAAAGCGGTTTGCGGCAATCCAGCTGAGCTGGTCGGGCGTGACACCGACTCGTGGTTGGATGGGGCAAACGAGACGAGAGGGGGAATGGTAGTTGGCGGAAACGTTGGCGGGGTCGCGATTGGCTGTGGCATGATACGCAAAGTGTCTTCCTGTGGCTCCATTTTGGGAGCCTTGATGACGCGGTCGCCTGCCATGGACGAAGCACAACGTTTACGGGACAGATCGGAGGTATCTGAAAGGATTTGTGAATCGAGGACGTTCGCGTCTGCGAGACTGGGCGAAAAATGCAAGAAGTTCTGACCGGTATCCTGTACGGTTGAGACGGGTGGATGTCGAGTCGGAGAAGCGATGGGTGCCGGTATCGAGAGACCTGAAGCAGCAGAGAAACGACGGGGAGACGATCTGCGAGAGGCGGGGGAAGGGTCGGTTATCTGCGTAGCCGCGATGAGTTCTGAAACCAAAGTGATGGTCTTTCTGAGTTCGTCGATGCGCGCGTTTGCCTCCAAGCCCTGGCCGAGGGAACAAGCGGCACTCGCGGACTGCGCGGTTTGGGCAATGCTAGGTGGCACGGCGATCTGAGCGAGTGCGCTGTACTGTGCATTTAGGACTTACTTTTTGAGCATGTCGCCGACGACCATGAGGTGGGGGTCGCCGGGTGTCTCTGGGGAGGAGTCTCTGCCGTCTAGACGGGAATCGACTGAGTCGGGAGGGGGGAAGATGAAGCCTGGCTCCTGGGCGGACTGTGGTGGTGGGCCGGTGAGTGGGGAAAAAGGGAGATCGGATGCCGAGCTGATGAGGGTGCTCGAGGAGGTGGATTCGACGGCGGATACGGGAGTAGGAAGGGACATGGAGGAGGTCGTTGGAATGACGTGGGGGGAAAAGGCGAGGACGGGTCCGGATGGGGATGAGAAGTGAGGGAAGTCTGATATAAAAGGAGGGGGAGGTGCACGGGATTTGGAGGGGGCGTCGGGGGAGGCCATCGAGGGGGAGGAGGAAGAGGACATGAATGTAGCGCAAAGCCGTCACTTTTATTCTGTCACAGGCACAAAAGAGAGAGAGAGAGATCCATCAATAAATTAAAATTCAAAATTATCCCTCTATCCTTTTTCAGTCATTTTCATCTATAAATTATGTAATCACTCGAGCCAATGTATGTACATCCTCGCCCTCTCCATGCGTTTGGTGAATCCATCAGCGCATGTCCAAACACATAGCCGGGTCCAATTCAGACGCTCGTCCTCAGTACCGTCTGCCACGGCCGGGAGATCTCGACCGATCGCGATCCCGTCGTCGATCACTGCACACATTTCACCCGTCAGTACCTCAAACACCGCACGCACGCAATCACGCACTCGTACCGCGAAGACGCGTGTCGCTCATATCCCCGGTCTCGCTCCCGGTGCTCATCACGTGAAGATCGGTGCTCTCCTCCACGTTCACCGCCTGTCCTTGAAGAACCACCACCTGCACTCCCTGGTGCACTTGCCGGAGGTGCCATCTTGCGCTTCTCTCGATCTTCCCGAAACTTCGCGAGCATGTTGCGCAGCTCATGGTAGCCCAGATGCATCTATCAAACACGTGACATCACCTTCATTTCATGCCCTCCCTTCATTCCACTCACCTTCCCCCCAAAGTGGTCGGCCAGCCGCCGATCCGAGTCCAACACGGAAAGATATGCGCCACAAACATCACACACTCGAAGCTTTTGATGCCCAGATGCGCCAGACGTGTCCGTCAGCTGCTGCAGCTCCCGCTATCACACACATCGTCAGCCCATGCCCACAAGACGCGTCATCACACACCTCCTTTTCCCCCTTTTCGCTCTTGAGCGCCTCGATCGCAGCCATTTCACGCATTGACTCGTCCACCTTGCCTTGTTCACCTGAAAGAAAGAAAGAAAGAAATCAGTCAGCGTCTTCTTGCATCCTTCGTCCATCAATGTGACCAACCAAGGGTCTCGATCTTCTCCGTCCCACCCTGAATTGCCAACTCAATCTCTGCAATTTCCCTCATCAAGTTGGTCGTTTTCGCATTCTCTTCAGGCGTCTTTTCAAGTCTCCGATGCGCAGCCCTGATCCGCCTGTCACATTCATCAACGAACGCAAAGATGTTCGATTCATATTCCATTTGAAATCGTGCGAAAACGGGGTCATTCGGATTCGCTTCACGTGCCTGCAGAAATTCAGTCTTGAGTCGTTCCGTGTGCGACTTCGGACAGGCACCAAGGTCCATTTTCTGCACCGTCCCAGTCAAATTGCTGCTTGATAATATAGAATATGCTTACGCACCGTGTTGGTGAATAACGCGTGTGGACACGTCCCACACAAAAAGTTCCGGCACACCTTCTCGTCGGACCACACCAAATTGGCGTTGGCAACGCCCATAGCTTCTGGGCCCATCATTTGCTGTGAAAATGTCATATATGCGCGTATCTTGTGTGGCAATCAGAGATGTACCTCCAAGAGCTTCCTCTGCATCTCAGCGAGTCGTCCCATGTTGTCGAAATGAACGGTGTTTTGTAAGCTCGAAAGTGACTCGGCTGGAGTACGTAGCGGTCCTGGTTGAAAACAGTTTATTTGTCAGTATGTGGCAAGAGCTTCTGAATCAAACACGCGTAAACAACCCACACCCTTGCGCCTTCTACATCAGGTTGAACCTTACTAGAAACGATCGACTCAAGAACTTTCCCTGCATACCAGTCACCCACCTGGACCACCGAGATAGCCTTCATCAACACGTTCAAGGACCGCATGGCCCTGCACACCATCTACCGCAGGTCCAGGCTCATTACGCCGTCGATCGTCAATCACACAGACCAACGACATCGTGACATATTACAAGTAGTGACACAAACCGGCGTGCGTGGATTAGGTATGCATGTGCAGAAAAGAAATATGTAGCATGGTCACGACGTGACGTGGTAACAAGAAATGAACGAAAGAAATGATATACAGTGCAATGCAGGGAGAATCATTGTCGACGTCGAATGCAGAACTAGTTTCCACGACCACGACCACGGCCCCGACCGTAGCCTCGACGACCACGACCTCGAGCTTTGCCACGCTCCCCGTTTTCAGGTGGTCGTCGAGTTCGATCAGCGGTCTCGTTCTGCGTCGAAACAGACGTCTCGTTTAATGGGGGATGGTGACGTGGGTTGGCTTCGCCGCGATAACCTCCCCGTCCTCTGGGACGGAAACTTCGGGATCCACCCAGCGGCTGAGCCTTGTCCGTCAAAGGGCTGCTCACTGGAGTGCGTTCCTTGGGAGTGGGTGGGGGTGTAAAACCTCCGTAACTCATCAACAGGTTCTGGATCTCCGTGTACTTGATGGTGTCGTGACCCATCTTCGTCAGAAACGCCTCCTTGCCTTCAAGGGACGTGACCTCCGCCCAAGCGTTACCAATGTCTTGGGTCGTCGCGAGGCCCCTATCAAGAATCACCCACACGACTTCAGGTTCGACGGACTCTAATGCAATGCAAAGAAGCGACTTTGGGGGTGGCAGGCTGTATATTGCGTTATGATCCTCCTGCTTCGGGTCATACGACTCGAAGAAGTATTTGAGAATCTGGGCATGCCCATGCTGTAGTGCAACGTGAAATGCCGAGAGTCCAAACGAATTACGTTCTTCAGGATCAGCACCTGAGAGGTAAAGCGTCACACGATTTGCTGTGATCCAACGGTCATTAAAAATGCATGGACTCACTGTGGGAATCAAGCCATTCGACCAAGTTGGCATCACCATTCCGAGCAGCGATATGCGAGAGCGTCTCCATTGGGTCTTCGGGATGTGGTGCGACGTAATTCTCGCAGCCCATCTTGATTTCCCCGCCGGCAGGATCGACCTCTTCTTCCCAGACGCCTTTCCTGACTCGAGAAGCCTCACCGGCGCGTGCAGCAGCAAATGTGACCGAACGCAAGGTTTGAACACGTTGCTGCTGAAGCTGTGCCGTCTTAGCGGCCTTTTTGCGCTGGTTTTCAACCTCTGCTTTCTTAGAGGCCGCTTTTGCTCTCTGCCGTTCCTCAGCCTCTTTACGTTCTGATCGAGTCGATTAGTCCATCATGTGATTCGGGGACGCGTCCGGCGCACCCTTTTCACGCATGCGCGCTTCGAACTCCTTGCGCTCTGCCTTTTGCTTGGCCCTGCGGGCCTCTGCTTGCTCTCTCTCTTCTCTCATACGTTTTAGGCGAGCCTCATATTCTTCCCGAGTGTCGGGTGCTCTTCGAGGACGACGGCGGTGGGGATCCTCTACGAGTGGCGGTCGACGTCAAAGGTTAGTCAAAAATAAGCAACACAGGATGTGGCGTGCATACGGGTACGGGCGTAACCACGCCCGGTGCGACCCCTGAGTACCTCTTCGTAAAGGTATCTGATGCGTAGATGTGTGGGGTAAGTGCTGCGGCGGGATGAAGACATACGTACCTGAAGAACCTGAGGCGTTCCTCCTCGGGATCGTAATCTACGTCGTAAAAGTAGAACTCGTCGTTGTCGTCGGCATAGTCGAAATAATCATCGTAGTCCTCGTCCTCGTCGTGCGGGAATCCACACGGACAATAGGGGAGTGGCTCAGATGGAGTGTGATGCTTCTGTAGCACGGTATACGCCTCGCTGATCTGCTGAAACTGGGCGGTCGCCTCTGCATTGCCTTGGTTCTTGTCTGGGTGTGTGCGTAGGGCGAGCTGTTGTGGTTGCGCTCGGTAAACGGGCTGACACGGGATGACGGGGACCCACCTGTTTGTACGCGGACCGGACCTGGTCCATCGAGGCCCCCTATATGTATGGAATGAGTACGCCAAACTCGATCCCTGGAATCTCCCGTACCTGCTCGAGCCCGAGGAGGGCATAGGCGTCGCTGACGGCGGACTGCTTGACCATGGTCGTCGGTGGCACGAAAAAAAAAAGGACGACGCGATTGGGGACGCGCTATTCAATTAGCCACAAATATAAGCCAAGGTCAGGTCGCGTCTTGCAAGCTCGTACGCCCACCACCATGTCAGACATCCTCGCCAGCATATTCGGTGACAAGTGCGTCGTACAATGTTTCTTTTCGAGGAGGACTTGCAGCTCACAAACTCAAAAAAGCGTAGCCCGTATTTTCAAGCAGGCTTTGGACTCATGGTAACCCTCACATGCGCACCGTAGCCTTCCACCTTGACACCGATATCTTCACAGGGCGTTGGTGTGGGCCTCACAGCGCTGCGTCAAGGCCTCGTCCTAGGGTCGACTGCGCTCCGTCGCCGCATGCTCGTTTCCCTCGAGATGAATAACAAGGA
The DNA here is from genome assembly GCA_038091315.1 of Porphyrellus cyaneotinctus. Classification (NCBI taxonomy): domain Eukaryota; kingdom Fungi; phylum Basidiomycota; class Agaricomycetes; order Boletales; family Boletaceae; genus Porphyrellus; species Porphyrellus cyaneotinctus. The sequence goes on along the minus strand of JBBPOF010000081.1, from coordinate 14,396 downwards.
CCGTGCATACGAGTGGTTCCTGGTGTGGATGGCCCACAACGCGAGCACGTCACAGCAACGTGCTGCGCATACCTGGCTGCGTAGTCACCAACTCAGTGTAGAGACGGCGTTTGAACAGAGAAGTAATGGAAGCTCCTCGGCGTTGTTCAGGTTCGTTGCGGGTCCCGGAGTGCATTGGTTCAAGTACAACAGCGCATGGATACAGGTCCGTCCTCGGATTCTCCTCGGAGAGTAGACCAGTAGGCTCACCAGGGTCGACTAATACATTTCAAAGATGAAACGAGAGCGTGAAACGCGCTCCATGCAACTCATGTCTGGAACTCCATGGGAGACGGTTACATTGACGACGCTCTCACGGGATAGACACCTCTTTCCACAGCTCCTTACAGAGGCTCGCGATCTCGCCCTGAAGGGCCAGGAAGGTAAACTTGTCATTCGCACCGCATGGGGCATCGAGTGGAAGCAATTCGGTCAGCCCAGGAGGAAACGGCCGCTACACAGTGTCGTACTAGACACGGACGTGAGCGAAAACATTGATCGCGACGTTCGTGCCTTCTTGGGGCGACGACAGTGGTACGCTGACCGAGGTTTGTATGATTTCTCATCCATGCGATCTTGATATTGATATTGAAGCTGGCACCCAGGTATACCATACCGGCGTGGATACCTTCTCCACGGACCTCCGGGATCGGGAAAAACATCGTTCATTCAAGCACTCGCTGGTTCACTCTCTTACGATATTTGCCTTTTGAATCTCTCTGAACGTGGCCTTGCCGATGATAAACTGATCCACTTGTTATCCAACGCTCCGGATCGCAGTTTCATTCTCATCGAAGATGTGGATGCTGCTTTCAATAAACGAGTACGAACGAGTGAAGACGGGTGAGTCTTTCTCAATTTCCTGGATGACACGTGTAGACTCCTCGGTAGGTACCAGTCCTCGGTCACATTCTCGGGCTTTCTGAACGCCCTTGATGGAGTCGCGTCGGGAGAGGAACGAATCGTATTCATGACTACCAACCACTTGGAGAAACTTGACCCAGCTCTCATCCGACCAGGTCGTGTCGACCTTAATGTACTGGTCGATGATGCCTCACCGACTCAGGCACAGACACTATTTACCCGTTTTTACGGCGAAAGCGATGAGGCATCTAAAGAAGATATCGATCGCATGGGACAGGAACTGGAGGAATTCACGGCGACGGAGATGCGTCAAGGACGCCGGATAAGTATGGCTGCTCTGCAGGGTTTGTTCATTCGGAGCAGCGCCAAGGATGCCATGGAAGGATGCCGCGAGCTCTTCGTCGACAGACGGACATGACAGATTAGCTGGTATTTAGTATGCACATGTCCACATACACTGTCATTCTGGACAGAATCAAAAAATAGGCCTACGCTTCCGCCCAGTATATTTCGAGTCTCGGGGAACACCCTCCTTCCCTCTCTGACGGTATAGCTGCCAAACAGGACGATTTCAGTGCAAGGTAGCGGCGAAAAGAAAAACACACCTTTTTCTTTTTCAATATCCAGTCTCTGTCTTTCAGAGGCTTTCGCTTCCCGCTACGATCGTGTTTCTTTTCCTTTTCCCTTCGTCTCTCGAATGGTACCTGATCGCCCTCCGCCTCCAGGCCCCTGGGTAACTCTTGTTGCTGTCCACCTCCCCCACTACCGACGAATAAACACAAAAACACCTTTTTCGCCTTTTTAGAATTCGGATAATCAACGACGATACCTCCCCCAAACCCAGCTTTTTGTGCAATCGACGTGATGAGCTGTATTTGATCATCCGAGGAAGGATAAAACTGGAGCACAGCGCGCGAAGGGTTCCGAAGCGCAGCGTAGAGCGTCGTAAAGAACCGATTCAGGCGGTGCGGTGGGGACGACGTCGGATGGGACGTTTCTGCGTTGAGCAACCACTGAAGGACGGATATACTGTAGGGATCTGTCTACGACGATTCGAAATGGTGAAAACGAAACGAACGGTACACACCTGATTGCACCGTCAAAGCTTCCAGGGCGAAACCCGAGTCCCTGGCCGATATCTTGCAGGAACAGATCGCCTTCGACTTCTCTTTCCAGGGCCACCTCTGTACTCGGGGGTTCGTACCTTCATAGGCCAGGTATTGAATGTGGACTCACCGAGCATGCTTGGGGCGATGTCGACCCCCGCCCAGACGTACCCCTCCTCGTCGAGAATCTCACCAGAGAGGCCAGACCCACATCCGATGTCGAGCAGAAACGCAGGCTGATCGGGTGGGAGATTTAGCAGCTCGAGCGCGCGGTATGTCATGTCCGCCTGAATCTGTTGATTTCGGGTACTTCATGCAGATGGTCGTCTAGGATATCTGTCTTGGTGGGAACGAGGACGACCTACTTTGTAGTGTATTTTTTGGCCTCGGCATCGCCGTAGTACTGACGGCATGGTCAATAGATTTTGGATCGGATTGGCTGAATGATCACATACGATTTCTGGTGGTGCTTGAAGTTCTGGTCTTGACATGATTGTCGAGTACTATGCCGCCAAGGCATACGCATTACGGCGAAAAGTCGAGCACGTGACCCATATCAGTGCGATCAACGACCAGCTCCTACACGATGGCGACGACGAGCAAGCAGTACAAGGCCATCGGCGAAGACATCTGGAAGAGCCGTACCGAGAAAACTGTATGCTATAGCCCTGCGATCTCGCGATAGACACAACTAACCCCATACGACAGAACGCGGAACTGTTCGCACTGACGTATGGCGCGCTCGTCGTACAACTGATCCAGGACTATGAGGATTATGCAGAGGTCAATAAGCAGCTCGAGAAGATGGGGTACAACATAGGAATACGACTGATCGAGGACTTTTTGGCGAGAAGTTCGCTCGGCCGGTGTGCTGATTTCAGAGAAGTCGGCGAGGTCGTGGCCAAAGTGTGTCCCTCCGTACTCTCCACAGAACTTCATTCACGCCGAAATCGTGCAAGGTTGGTTTCAAATCATTTCTGAACATCACACCGACGGTCACGCATACTACACCACCGTCGAGACCGAGCAGCACACAGCAACAGGGCACTGCAGCTGGTTCATCGTTCGTGCTTACTCTGGAGGAGAACCCTTTGGCAGAGTTTGTCGAGTTGCCGGAAGAGGCTCTCGAGGGCGGTTTGTGGTTTAGCAACGTGCTGTGTGGCGTGATCAGAGGGTCACTGGAGATGGTGCGTAGCGATGCTCGTTCCTTGCAGACGCGTCGTACACCTCACCATGCCGCAGGTACAAATGCAGGTGCGGGCAGAATTTCTGTCCGACGTACTACGAGGAGACGAAAGTACCGACATTCGCGTCACGTTGTTGAAATACTTGGAGGAGGAAATGCCTGTAGGGGACGATTAAACTCACCTGTATTTCTAGGATGTATACGTGGGCAGGTCCTAATGCAAATGACGGGTTCGATTGCCTCGACGATGTGGATATAGTACGGTATGAAAATATGCTCAGCCAAACCGGTTGACCCTGTTGAGCTTCCTCGCCGACTTGGCATTCGATTGGGTGTTCTGTCCTCTGACGGGCAGACCCATCGCATGCCTCTTGCCAACATAACTTCCAATTGACCTCAGGTGAGCAATGTTCTCCCTCACGACTCGTCTTGCCTCCGACTCGATCTTCAAGCTCTTTAGCGGATCTGGAGGACCAGACACCGAGTCGTTGAGCGCTTTTCGCCGAGAGTTTTCTATTGGCGTGGAGACAGGGGGAGGTTTGTACTTGACGGAGGCAAGCGGCATGCGACGGAGCGGAGGTGCGGTGGAAGGAGAGGCGAGAAAGGAGGCGAGTTCAGTGATTTGGGTCTGTGTGAGGTCCCGTATTTTTTGTCGGTCGTGGATTTGGAGTCGTGCACAGAGTCGGTGGGCAGTCTTGTTTCCGACGCCGTAAAACGTCGTCAACGCTTGCTGGTGAGGATGTGGGCGAAACGAAAACGTAACGCGTTGCTCGACACTTACCCTTGCATATTGCAAGTCGGGCAAAAGTACGCCGAGGACGTGCACCATGGTACTGGACGAACTGAAGGACAGATTTGATACTCCGAAGCTTACTGCGTCTTTTACCAACAATCACACCTCGACTCGAGCTCACATCAACTATGTCTAACAGCAAGGCAGAAGGACGTCGTCAGGAAGACCTCATGAAACTGCGTCTTCAGAATCGCGAAGAGTACGAGCGACAAAAACAAAACCTCATCAACGAAACCGAAAAGTCACGTCCTTCGGCGAACAAGTTCGTCGGACAAAATGACTCTATGGAAGATACCCTTAAGAACAACACCGTCGGTTTGGTCCACCTTGAGGACTTCCAGCAGAGGCGGAGAGCCCTGGAGGAGGCAAAGGCGCGGGAAGCAGCGCGTACGAACGAGCTCAAGTAAGTCAATGTTTCTGCCGGTTCGTACGGTTCAGCATGCAAGTAAAGGTGGCTAATAGTACGTGGAGCATTTGTTTAGAGAGGAGACAAAGAAGGTAAAAAAACGCAAGAAGACAAAGTCTACGCTGTCTTTTGCCATGGATGACGAAGAAGGAGACGGGGAAGCATCCTCACGTCAAACTCCAGATACAGAGAACGGCGAACCCGCAGTAAAACGTGCCAAGTTCGGCAAGAACCCGAACGTTGACACGTCCTTCCTCCCTGACCGCGACCGGGAGGAAGAAGAGAGAAGAGAAAGGGAGCGACTGCGCCAAGAGTGGCTTCGAAAGCAAGAGGAACTCAAAGCAGAGGAAATCGAAGTCACTTACTCATATTGGGACGGTAGTGGACACAGGAAGTCTGTGATCGTACGTTCTTTGTGCCAATAGTCTGAATTGCTTTTCTCAGACTTTTTCTAGTGCAAGAAAGGAGATACTATCAGCACCTTCTTGGAAAAGTGTCGACAGCAATTCCCTGAGCTTCGTGGAGTCAATGTTGACAACTTGATGTATGTTAAGGTACGGCTTCTTGCGTTCTAAACTATCAAACCATCTCTTGACGCTCTACTTCGTATTCAGGAGGATCTTATAATACCAGGAGTAGGCGGACCCTTTGTGCCAATCACTACGGCATTGACATCCATATAGCATTACACTTTCTATGACTTCATTGTCAACAAAGCCCGGGGAAAGTCAGGACCCCTCTTCAACTTTGATGTCCATGACGATGTCCGCCTTCTTGCTGATGCAACGAAGGAGAAAGATGAGTCTCACGCCGGGAAAGTTGTGGAACGAAGTTGGTACCAGAGGAACAAGCATATCTTCCCTGCCTCGCGATGGGAGGTGTGTATCCAACGACCTGCCAGTTCTTATCTTGCTGACGGACATGTGCAACCCAGATATATGACCCGGAAAAGGGTTATGGAAAGTATACAATTGCTTGATGGGTACCCCTGAACCATTCGCTGTGGGACTTGCTATAATCAATGTATTGTAGTCGTATACAGCATGTAAGGACTGTGAACTTGAAAAAGGCACAATAAAAATGAAGTGCCAGGACCGTGGATTGAACACGGGACCTCCAGAACTTCAGTCTGTTGCTCTCCCAGCTGAGCTACCCCGGCCATGCTACCTCTGTTGAATTTGGTGGCTGTAACTCCCTTGTGGACCTGTGCGGAACAGCTATAAAACATGCATCATGGAGCTCTCTACGACCCCCTGACTTTGGCATTATTTCCGAGTCGCAGACCTCAGGACGCCAACTGCAGGAGTGGACCTACGGACTCCGACGTTACACCCCGTGCCAACTGGATCGCGGACCCACCGTCCAGCGCGTGAAGGACGTTGACCCTCTGACACCACGTCCATACCTTGTTGCTCCTGGATCCTCACCCCGACGACCACTTGATGCACATCTTCCTGGCAGAAGCACGCGTGATTGACGACACGGTGGCACGAACGTTACATATCATCGACCGTCCGACGCGAGCGAAAATCCGTCACCTCGCGCTGGTAATATGTACGCACTGGACTTGCGCGCAGTTTCATTTCAAGAACGCGAACGTCTACGCTTCAGAGATCGTCGCATTGGTTTCGAGAATCGCCGAACACCTGGGCCGATTATCGGTGCGCGCGGAAAATAATTTTCGGACGCGCTCCATGACCTTTGTTTCGAGAAGCTGAAGCTGACGTGGCGCTGGGTACGGGACCTGACGAATTCTGACTATCGCGAGCTGAGCTTACGCTTTCATAGTGCGTCGACGTCCTAATTCCGGCGTCGTGCCCATACATCGCAAAAACCTGTTCATGCGCGTGATGGCCGACATTGCGATGATCAGCGGGCAACTTCGCGCCGTAGTCCACGGTTTGAAATGTATTGCCACGATGTCGCCCCGGCTGGACGCTGTAGCTGCCCTCGAACAAGTTGTGCTGAGTATTATTCTCGCTCAGCTTCGTCCGCTCGGCATCGGGCTCATTTCGAATCCCCTGTGTCAGCTCGTGTGTGTCAGCTTAATTGTCGTCCATCTCGAAACGTTGCCGATACGATAGCCAAGGTCCGTGCGATCAATACCTTTGTAACAGAGTGGTACAACAGAACCCGAGTCATGCTGTACCAAACCCATCCAAAGGGGAACATATGCTGAACCGCTGACTACCCAAATATGAATGATGTCTTGTTAATTAATGATAACCCATTTTGTTGCGTTATAAAGTTAGGCACATGAGTGCATGATGCTATGATACACTTGGAATGTGAGTCTAATTTATGGGATGTGAACCGGCGACTTGCCGTCGAGCCATGAGTATTGATGGTAAGTCAGGTAGTGGTGCTGAGCCGAAGCCAGCTCTCGTATGGACATGTGGGATCAGGGTAAGTGGTCGATATAATGCGAAGTGATATCGAAAAACGTCCACAAGAGCCCGTGTGTAGTGATGCTTCGCACCGCGCTCACACCGAGACCTTGATAAATCCGTGCTATTCCAGCGAGCACTGGTTTGGGGTCTTTCCGGTCAGGACCTTGTGAGACAAATGAGCAAAACATGGAACATGACTTCGAGTTGTGACGTACCCCGTACAAGCCGGCGAAGAGTCTCCCATACTCCTCTCGGCGGTATGCCAGACAAGGCACGTTGTTGAATCTTAGTCTTGACCCTGGAGAGACATCATTTGGATCAGTCAAGACGACCAAATCAGTTGAGAACGAACTCACACATCAAGCGGGTAAATTAATGCCCACGAAGTGACTCCGGCAAACGAACCAGATACAAAGGGGATAAGAGAAACGGGTATCGGTAACCAGGGGGGTGTTGGCCCTTGCTCGCCTGAGCGTTGCCGGCCTAGGAGATGACGCAACGCATCATATTCGAAGAAGTATAATGCTGTACCAGCCGTGTCACGTACTGTATAACAATAGGAGCTCAGTGAAGCATCAAGCACGACCAGAATCACAGACCAAAATGTAAACGAAAACCGATGTAAAGACCAGATAAACCGTTCGCCCTAAATATGTCGCGAACCGCTTCCAAAGTACCTGGCGGTTTCGCCAAGTGGATCCCTTTGCTCGAAGCGATGCTATACTCGAGTTGTCTGCGGACCTGGTGGACTAGATATCAGGACACTCGTCTCGTTTCGTGGTCATGAATTTTACTTTAACGAGTTCGAATGCTATTGAAATCGAAATTTAGCATAAAGCAGTCGAGGAAGACAACGGACGCACGCGCGCTTCCAAAGGAGATGAGAGACCCAGACAGCGCCCCACTAATACCGCCAGCGATCGCAGCGTCGGACATATTATTCTGAGAGAAATAATCATGGTTGCGACAATATTCTCTCGTGTCACTGTATATGGTAAACGAGGCGGCGCCTTCAATATGCTCAGCCGCAGGATGTGCCACCGGGCATTGAAGCACTCACGGACGAACGATATGGTGATAAGGGGAATCCATAACCCGCGATAGAACCCTTTTACGCCCTCTTCCTGATATACCAGCGCCGCTAGTCTTGGAACAGGGACTCGTGTCTTGGTGGTTTGCAACCTCGACTTCAACGAGTCCAACTGAGACAATCGCCATAAGACACAGGTCCGATTCTCAGACAAGCAAGTGGACATACCGGATACCCTGCAAATGTAGATATATAGCTGGCCGTTAGAGCACATACAACGGATTTGTTTCCTGTATGCGATGGTTTCAAGTTGGGAGTAGGGCAGGGAATCTCAACGAAGCATACGTTTCAGAGCATCGTTTAACGCCGCAAGATCGAACCAAGGATTCTGTGGTGTTCTAAAAAAACTTCGTATGAGTGCCTATCCCAGGATCTGGTCTGCAAAGAGCCAAAAACGGACCGAGTTCCATCCATTGGGCGCAGACCAAGGCTGGACCGGCCGCAGAGCCCAGTTTCGTGCGCTTTGCGCGTCAACTGTGAGGACTTTGCAGACGGTTTGGTTCGTGGGTCTCGTGAGCTCAGAGAGCCGGGAGCCTGAGGAAGAAGCACACTAGCAAGAGGGTACTCCGCTCACCGGGCCCGGTATTTATCCTGCTTCTCACTTGCCAAATTCGGCCTTTAGGTCTGTTCTGCCAATCACGCTTTCTTGATCTCAAGAATTTAGGAACATGAGTATACTAGTAAATCACGACCACCATCAGAACCCCCCTATCCGCTTCTTGGCTGGTTTCTTTCCAGCAGCCGGTCGACCACCAAAGGGGCCGGGGAGCACCTGTGTGCTCATTATCGGCTTTTGCGATAACGTATCCAAGCTGGGTTCGAGCTGCTGTGAGTGTGTCCGCTGCACAGCTTGGCTCTGGACCGCAGGGGGCGCGTGCTCTCGAGCGTGGACCACCGGAGGTTGTGTAGCCACAGCAACGACAGCGGGCGGTCGCTGCGGGGGGAATTGCTTTTTCTGCGGCATCGGCGGCGCTGCAGATGGTTTCCTGTGTTGTGGGATAGGTTGTTCGTCCATTTCCGCAAGGCCATAGGGATCCTGGTAAATGTAATCTCTCGGATCTGTTCCCAATTCCCATTCGGCGAGCAAGAGTCGCACCCCAAGCGGACTTGAAACACCAGGATCACGTTTCCCGTCTTCGTTCTTATCCGCGTAATGGTTGGCGCCGGACTTGCGAATGGGGCGGAAGTACCCAAACATGATTTCAGGGGGCTCCTGGCTGTAGGACATCCCCATAGGACGTGTCATGGTGTTTGTTTCCTCACCCACGGCAGAAGAGCGGAGTTGCCTGGCAGAGTACACATCGTTTGACAGAGCTAGATCAAGAACCAACTGCTCCCGAGCTTCTATCTCGCGTTGCACCGAAGGGTCATGCCTCTCAGCTCCTGAAACGAGGTCTAACTCCTTCAGATATTCATTCAAGGCAGTGCAATCCACAAAATGGCAATTGAGGGTCGGAATCGACGTATCCTGGATGTTGTAATGCCACTGTGCGAGATCGGCGAGTTTCTGGGTAGGAATCTGACCGCGCATCAAAGCGTCGAAAACTTGCTTTGAGTTGATGCTGGTATCGGCGAGCAAGTCGGTGTGCAAGGTGTTGTTTTTCCCACCCCCAATACTGGATATGACATCGTACCTTTGGAAGGCAACATATCAACACTAGGAGAGAGGAGAAAGCAGGCGTCTCACGTTGTAAGCATATTGTCTGCGACATCTTCGTTATCCTGCCAAACGTTGGGCAATCGGACCAGTATGTCTTCGAATGTGTTCTGATCTACGTTGTCCTGGGCATCGTCTGCGATTGCAAATATCTCTGCACTGATCATGAGAACAAATATTGATATGTGGGTTGGACAGCGAACCTTCATAAGCTCCACGAAGGTTCACCTTTGTGTGATGTCTTTCTGCAGCGGGGCCAAAGTCAATTTTCAGCTGATTGACCCGTTTTTCCAGCGCCTGGACATCTTCATCCCATTCATGAGTGACACGAACCTCCTGAGCAGATGGGTGGTGGTCTTGATCAGGTCCTCTGACACGGATAGCTTGCTGGTGGATGCTCCCACGTCGACAGAGACTAAAGAAGGCCAATTCCAGGTTTGAGGGAAATGCGACAAGTGCATGACCATCATACGGCGTGAACATTGGTTCATTGTGAGGTAAACAAGACGGGATTGAGTTGCAATGCAAGAGACCATCAGAGGCCCTGTTAACATCATATAGGGTAACGAGACTGTTCCAGCGCGAGGATAATAACGAGAAAGAGGCTAGAAATGCCGATAAGCGCACCTTCGGTGAGGCAAGAAAGAGTCGTACCATCAGGGAGGTTGGCAGTTAGCACTCTGAGTGTCCGATCGCAACCCCGGTGATGTTTAAAGCTCAATAGAGGTCGTCTGTGGAAGCGATCATCAAGCCATATCACGTCGGAAGTAGTCGTGACTCGACTGATGTAGTCATGCATCGGGCACTCAAAAAACGTCACAACTGCACTCGGGTGATCAAGAGAGAATACGTCCGCAACCGGGCCCGCTGACTGTGCCGGTTGCAATGAGCGATTATCCAACGACGAAGATAACCTGCATACCCTCAAGTCCAAACGCCTGACAGCTTGACAGGACGTAAGAAAACATTCGTCATTCCGTCCAGTGACGCCAAGTTGCCAAAAATGGTCGTCATTGTTGTCTTCGTGCGCTCCGACCAATTGCCTAGTCCAAACAAGTGGTTAAGTAACCCATTAGAAGTCGTAGCTATGCATACGTTGCCTTGCCGCCGTGGCTTGCGTTCCACTTATACACCTTTCCATTTCGATTAACCACGACAATCTCAGGACCAGAAGACAGGATTCTGGAATCCATGATCGGAACGTCCCCAGTCACAGACCTCGTAATGTCGAGCTCCCTTGTGACTTTCGAACGTTCCAGGCGGACGAGAGAAGACGAAGTGTGTGTGCGAATCAGTAAAGAGCTGAATGGTGTGGCACTCCACTGGGATGGTCGAATCACAGATGAGATTTGAAGAATTGGCGTCTCGAACGCAAAAGATGGAGATCCCGTGGGGTTAAACACCATATTTCCTGACCTGTCTGAACTACAACGAGATATGTCTGAGGGACACATGAGTATGCAATCCGACATGAAGGATACAATTGCTCTTACTAAGTTCGCTGCCAAGTTCACCCATCGGGAATACAACGGTAAACTCGTCTCGGGTATGATGACAGGGTATGATCTCCAGCGTGTTTCCGAGCAGAGGATCGAAAGCTTTCAAACCACGCATTTCTCTGGCGTCCGCTTCTAATGTACCCCGGAGCAAGTCGCCGGGAAAGTCAGCATCGGGAAAGTAGGTGCGGAGGTACTGTATCTAAATCACAATCGTATCAGACGTTCACAATTAGAAGATAAGGAAGGTCCCCACTCCTTTTTCGGTGCGCTGGGGAGGTGAATGTTCATGTGGGTCCACCCAGGGAGAACGTGTCTCAGGGAAAACCTTTGTTGGTCTGCCCAAGGGCAGCCATCTCGTATCTAGAACACGAATCAGAACTCGTCACGGTATGCACATACAGTCCACGTACCGTGCGATGTATCTACAACGCTGCTCCAATTCACTCTGCCGCCCTCTGAGACCAAAGTAACTCTGCCGATTGACCCATAGTCTAGGTGGGGCCATCGCCAAAAGCTCGACTCCCTGCTATATTCTTTCTGTTTGCCCTGGTCTTTCGGCTCGTCCAGGGTCTGCAGTCTTTCGGTTCTTTCATGTCCGGGCCAGTGTTCCATTCCATCTGAACATTCAAAGAGGGAGTATGAGATGCCCAAAAAGGAAACATCGATGGGACTTGGAAAACGCTCCGCTGCAAAACTTGTGCACAAACGTGGACGATGTTCAAGCCCTGGACGTTCGCGCAAAGTCCACGCCAAATTCTGAAGCAATGCAGGCAACTCCATAACACGGCCTCACGACTTGCACAGGCTACAAATTCCGACGCGTCGAGCTCCACGACGACTTCCAAATGGTCAGCAGACTCAATCCGTACCGGGCTGATAGCGAGGAAGCGCGGGATGACTGTCATGTGGGACAACAATGGTGTACGTGTTCCCGTCACCGTACTCCAGGTACGTGTCGAGACTCGTCGCGGGTTTCGTCGCTAAGAATACTATAGCTTGAGAATTGTCAAGTAACAGCCAACGTCGCGTACAAGCGACCAGATCAGACCGAGTACCATGCCGTTCAACTAGGCGCGTCTAACCGACCGAGCAGAACAACGACGCATCAGATGAAAGGACATTTTAGAAAAGCCAAGGTACCCCCCAAGTACATCGTGAGGGAGTTTCCAGTTACACCAGACGCGCATGTTCCCATCGGTTAGTCCTCATATTTCAGCTCAGGACAACGAACTCAACGTCAGGCTCTAAGGTACCATGCTATCGGCCGTTCACTTCGTCCCTGGGCAATACGTGGATGTCATTGCAAACTCGTACGGCTTAATTCCGATGTATAACATCCCCTATTGCTAACGCGGTTCGTCCAGTATTGGAAAAGGGTTCCAAGGCACCATGAAACGCTGGAACTTTAAAGGATTGCGCGCAAGTCATGGTGTGTCTGTATCGCATCGTTCTGCCGGAGCCACCGGTGCCCATCAGGTCTGTGGTGTTCTGACTCGTCACCGATGGTGTATAGTTTAATGTGTTTTCAAGGATCCTGGTCGCGTCTGGCCTGGTAAAAAGATGGCAGGTCGACTTGGCGGTGAACGCGTCACTGTTCAGAACCTCACCGTAATGCGAGTGGACAGTCAGCTCGATCTGATCTTCCTCAAGGGTGCCGTTCCTGGCATCGACGATGCCCATGTCCTTGTTCGTGATGCCAAGAAGAAAATGGTTAGCGTGGCGAAAGCTCATCAAGCCCAGGCAGAGTATGAAAAGGTGCTACCAAAAGGCGTGGAGGATCTCCCATTCCCAGCTGGCACAAAAGAAATGGCAAAGAACCTTCCGGAAATCATAGAAGCGCCATCCAAGCGTGTTACCAGTCCTTTCGTCCCTAGGGAGTAGTGCCTAATTATCATGTCTCTTGTATATATCATTGTTGCAACTGGCATTCGTATTGTGTGCGCGTTGAGATGCATGCGCCGCAATGCTGGTCTGACCAAGGTAGAACATATTCTTTTGCTTGTGCTGGCAAGTGCGCGCTCCCTATTTCGCATGCTACCAAGGTCAACAGTCGTTGGTGGCCCAAGCTCAAGGTAAAGGCTAATTATGGTCGTGTGCTCGCTGGACATGTCCAGACGAGTTACGCCAAGTCTCAAGACAGATATCCCAATATTAATCATCGCTCACAAGAGGAGGGAATATAGTACGCATCGAGGTTAAAAATAACTTGGTGCGAAAAGGAGGTCTCGCAACTTGCGGGACATGGTAAAGGCCCTAGTAAAAAAATCCTCACATTAACTTGTGGTAGTACAGTCCTGCTCATTCTTACCCCTACATCTCCTCGTTGGCAGGGCCGGTGTGAACATCGTCATTGTACCACACGGCCCGGCGGGAGTCACGGTGTGGTTTTCACTGTACATCCAGGTCGTCGCTCTGAAACCGTTTTGTCCACTTCGTGCCAGCTGTCCTGTTTGACTTCAAAGGCATGAGTTGACCGTATATTCTATGAATGCAGTGTCATTGGTGACCCTTGGTACTCAGCCCGAGCGGTGACGTATGTATAGCTTTGCGACAGGTGCGGCAAAGTTGACTACGGGGTCCATTTGCGCAGACGTACTAACCTTCCGGGAACACAGGAAGCCTACAGAGTATGGGAGATCAGTAGTGGACGTTGAAACGATCTTGCGTCAGAGACTTACTTGCAACTCATTGAGCCAGCGCGGCCGTTCAGCCATGTTGAAAGTGGAGAAGCGGGTTAGTTGGTACTAAGGTCAGTGAGCTCAGGATCGTGTGTGCGGTGGTGAGAATCAACGACACATCTCATTCGATATCGACCAATCCATGTAACATTATGTAATATCATTGACTGCCTGCAGCCTGAGTTTTGTACAGGGCAACAAGAACGGTCACGACAAAAGGTGCTTTGTACCAATAGCATCCTTGGTAAGACTCTCCGCTCCATCGCTGACGAGTCAATGACCTTGGAAATAATGCAGGCTCACTCACCTTGGGTCGGAGTTCAGCATCAGGGTCCCGTACGCCACACCGAATAGGCGAGCACGGGCGGAGCCTTGGTCAAGCCTCTCTTGCCGTATCCCGAACAGACTCGAAAATTCAAGACCACGCGTCCTAACCGCACCACGATGTCGCTTATGAACTCACGCCCTCCTACCGCCAACCATGACTCCCTCAGCGAGAGAGACCGGAAACGCAGAGGAACCCCTCCATTCAGATGACCCCGAACGCTCACATCCAAATCACGAGCGGTCCGCCCTCCTTAGTTCGGACCACGTCCATTCACCTCTGTCCGAGGAGGTGGAACAGGAAGGTCACGCTCGTGAAGTCTCATCATGGAAGACACTTCCCTGGTGGAAGAGACCCTCCCCT
>JBBPOF010000080.1:0-53662 GCA_038091315.1 Porphyrellus cyaneotinctus | reverse complement strand
GTCGAAAGTAGAAACCGTTCTTCGCTCGTAAGCTTGCTCGTTGGAGCAGAGAACTGGCCCATAGAGAAAGGACTGGGTACAGCACCTGGTTTAGCACCGACGCTGCTGGTGATCCCGAGTCCGACGGAACTCTGGCGAGTAGTCGGTTTCGTAGCACTTGCTGGCTGGCGATGGCGTCCCGAACCACGACGAGTTTTAGGGAGGGTCGACGGGTCTATGGGTTCAATGCCCAGGACATCCAATGGTGCAAGGTTAGGGGGCTTCTCCTTGCAGATCGACATGAACTGCATAAGAAAATCACGATCATACCTACGCGAACGTGAACAAAACGAAAGAGCAGAGCACGAACAACATGTAGATACCTAAACTTGCCATCCTTCGCACTCTTGTTGAGGTCCTCCCTGGGGCCGCTGACTCCTTCAGGGTACTCCACATCCTGAAGACTCTCGATGCTTCTTGCTGTCACATACGCAGAAAGAGGCTGAGAAGCGGTAACGCTTGTCTGCCCAGGAGAACCAGGTCTTGGGGTCTTTAGAGGCGATTGCACGCGCGAACCGGTAGGGCTCTGTTGGGACTCTACCCCAATCTGAGCGACGTCTACCCGAGTATCAGGGCACACGTGGCCAGATCCATACTGCCAATCGTCTGATCGCACGTTCTTGGATGTCGGGGATTGTCGTCCAGGCTGGTACCTAGCACATTTGTGTCAGCGATCACTAGATTAACACGGCGAGAAGACGAGATACGATTTAGGTAGAGACATTCAGGGTCGAGGTGTCAGATACTGCGTTCAAACCTCGACTAGTAAGAGACGTGGGGCGTGAGGTTAATGATCGATGGGTGCGCAATGGAACGTCAAAAACCGACGGCGTGAATGATGGAGTGGGAGAAGTGGACTCCTTCGCCAGCGCCAGCCAATCCATTACTCTATACACGGACACGTCGGAGTTGTCGCCCAGCCAATCACTGTCTCCTGCGAACGATGTCGCTGATCATGCGGTCCCCGAAGCGCTTGAGAGACAGTGTCGCGTTGTATTGATTCGAAGGTGAACACTGCGGCACGCCCCAAAATGCATCGCGCTCGACGGCCTGGCGGTCGACGCATGAAAGTGTTGAATTTGGAGGATCCATCATGTTAGTTAGGCGTACGTAACCGGGACTTGCACATTGTTCGCGTCCTCGTCGGAATAACAAGTAAAGTTTGCACGTCATCAATTCAAGCACCTTCTCCCCAGACTAACCAACATAGGCTAAATATCAGTCCGGCCGGGACTCAGCATGACTACACGCTACCAGTTCGCCTCATCTCTCGCTCAATTTCCGCGTTCCTCGTCATCGCCCACTTGTTCCTTCTCCGCGGCCGTTTGTCCATGTTCAACGTCATCACCGGGATGTGAGGTGACACCGACACTGTATCGGCTGGACCACCGTTCGTCTACGCCCAGCGGCGGGTCTGGATTGTCCTGTGCTCTCTCAAACTCATACGGAAGCACGATAGCTCTGTCGATTGCTACGGGCAGACCGCGATGGCGACCACGTATCATAACGGCACAAACGACGAGCTTCGATAGTGGGCGGAATGCACCAGATAGAGAATAGTTTTGCTATGCCTACGAATGAGACGACAAGGTCATCATGAGCCAAGGACCTCACGTACGTCAGGGATGCCGAGGCTAAGTCCAACAGATCCGTATGCTGAGACTAGCTCAAAGACTGGTAGAAATGTCCTTGATCAGCGGTGTTTGCAGTGAACATTTTCGCACGTACGGATGGAGAATATGTTGAACCAGCCTTGGATCTCTGGATTGATCAAGTTATCCCTCTAAAGATAGGGTACTCAGTCACAGATTCCCCGCAAACCATCTGTTGCAAACCTCTATTATGCAGACCAAGAAAAGGGCCAGTGCAAGCCACCACATGTCTTTCAGAGGGTTTCAGAGACGTAAAATGAATGAGATAAACAATGGCGCACCGTAAGAAAGCTGATAACGTGCGTGCATCGCAAGATAGCGACCCCACATAGCCATTCGTGACCCATCGGTACTAAATGCCTGCTCTGCCGCAGTCAATTGGTCGTCTGGGTGGAATATCCCGAGAGACTGCTCTTCATAAACGTTGGTAGAGCGCACACTCGATGTATTTCAGCACATCCCATCGCACAGAGAACGATACGACTCACCTCATTGCTATGGGGTCTTGAGGTCCAGTCAGCTCAACGATCCTTTGGCACTCGACGAGCAAATGTATACGCACAAACGCTGATGTACATCATGATTACGTACATGACTCTGCGCAACAATGAATACGAGCAACCATAATACGTATGCCGAGCAGACTTACTTTACGGCCGGAGCCAGTGCACCAGGCGGAACGACGGAGAACCCAGAGGCACGGACGTCAGTGGCTTGTAGTATTCCCACTGCAAATCGAGTTCCAATCGGGATTGCCTCGATTGTTGGGTTCCCAATGTCGAGAACCATGAAGCAAAAGAAATCAATGGAGCTGTAAAGAACAGAGTTAACCGGGCTTCCCCCGACAAGAATAAGGGGATGTCATTTACTTCAGCAGCAATAGAATGAAAAGGAGGAGCCAGGTTTGATGAGCGGGAAACAGATACACGAAGCAACGTCGTGGATGATCGAGGAGAAAGTGCAAGGTCTCATAAAGGCGAGATCTAGTGGGTATCAACTTTGCAATGGTCCAGCTAAATTGATACTCTAGATGATGCAACGGTGATAAAAAGGTGCCTGCTCACATCATAAATCGCAAGCTGCACACAGAAGAGTTATCCTGGGCAACAAAGACAGAAATGCCTACTCACAATATAGGCTTGCAAGAACATAAACAGAGTTACCAGTTCATTGTATCGTCGAACCACAAAGCAAGAAAAGACTCACGAAACCTGTATTGCCAGCCAAGATTAAGAAAACCATGAAGAATATCATCGGGTAAGCAGTCTGAAACGGAATCATGGATTGATCTACAAGCGAAAAACCAGTGTTCGTATATGTTGAGACCACCTGGAAGAGGGAAAACCTATGCGACAAAACAACGTCAGTCCTATCAATACCTATCTCGAGCTTGGATTCGGACTCGCCATGGGGTTGCTACTGGTCGAATCAATTGAGGGGGGACGAAATCCTCGGCCCACTTTGGCAAGGCCATATAGGGGGCAATAACAACGAACGAGATGAGCTGGGACCCGAAGTGGTACTGTTTTCGTAGCATTCAGTCTACACGCGTTCCTCGACGTTGCGATACTTACCAACGCAACCAACCACAACAGGGCGTTCAATGCACGGTATTCCACCCCACCTAATTCTTCTAATTGTTCGCTAGTCAGCATCTGAAAGTCAGAGTTGCGACCCACAGTCGCATCGAAAGAAATATAGGGAACGGGTTTAGAACCCTCTGATACGCGTACAACACTTCCAGAGATAGACGCCGTCCGACCCAACTCTCCGCCTGCGAGGGCGGTGGTGGCCGGGATCGTCACAGTCCTTCGAAGACGATTCGCTGCGCTGGGGAACAACCCGCGAAAAAGCATGCCCAGTAACTTGTGCGGCATAGGAAATCCCCCAAAATCAGCTTGGTCAGCTCGAACTTGTGCTTGCATGAGTCCCGTCGGATCAACGAGAGATGGGGGTTGGGAGGGGTACCGTGTCAACGATACCTGCGACGCGCCACCTGGGCCAGAGTATCTGCGAGAATACGAAGTGGCACGTGAACTTGGTCTTCTGGGGTGTTCGCGGATGGAGGCATCTCGTACGCCAGTGCTCTGCGTGCTTGATACTGTAGACAGCGGCACGTAGCGACGAGTGACGGTCGGCGCAAATTCTACGGTTGTCGTGCGATGCAATGCAACAGCGGTGGGAGATGATGGTGGTGAATTAGTCTGAAGGGCAACGTGATCAACAATGACCGGGCCAGCTAGAAAGCGACGCCGATCAATTCATGATCCAAAAGTGGGTAAGTAAAACTGACGAGGGGCCTGAGCGGGTGGACTGTGAAAAAGTCCCTATGACGTCATTGCCTAGAAAACAAGACAACCAATAACGCACATATTTGAGGGTATCTTCTGGGCCAGATCTCCTGTCAAGTCAGGACTGCTCGTCAAGGTGACAGGAGGCTCGTTGCCAACGGGAGATGATGGCCGTTCGACCTTTTCCTGCCCTCCGCCGCCCACGACCTTGTTCGAAAGCCGCCTGAGCGGGGTCACAATCCCTTCACTGATCCATCCGCTCGGGTCGACGGGTTTCGGCGGAGCATCCATCCTGCGAATCATATCCGTCCGCAGCTTCTTATGCACCTCCTTTTCTTTCGTCGTCATCGACCCGTCCTCACTCGTCGATTCCTCCGCCACCGGACTCAGTCCGTTCCGACGGCGACGCAAGAGCGACCTCACACGCCAAGACAACGTACGCCTCACGGTGGTACTTGCCAATTCGGGAGACGGCGTCCTCCACGTGGTGCGGTGAGCTGCCTCTGCCTGGATGATGTACTTGAACTTCTTGGCGAAGAAATGCCTGTCGTATGGGATCAGTTGAAACTATGTGAACCGCAACTACTCGAGCTGACCTCCGGATGTACACCATGAACCACGACACCACGACCTATCCACATGTGCGTATCTTCGTGTGATCGTCAAGAGTGCGACTCACCGGACTCCCTACACACATCTGAATGAACAATAACACTTGTTGCCATGGCGTCATCTGGCTCAAGTTCACCGTTGCGAGACCACAGACGGTCACCGCGCTGACCGAGTTGTACAACGCGTCGATGTATGCAATGGGATACCTCCCGTTGGAGGCATACAGAATGATAGAGAAAATCAAAGGAGTGAATGTACTGAAAGAAATGAGGAGTCAAACAAGGAACAATGTGGTGTGGACGCACAAGAAGAGTAGATGTATGCGGAAGAAGTTGAGGTGTCTTCGGAGAGTCAGCCAAAAGCCTGGGTTGGCACTTGAAACAGGCATGTCGTCCGACGTTGAGTGAGTGGACGAACGGTTAAAAGGTTTATCTGGACTGTCGGAACTGACATCATTCCGACTGCATGTGATCTTACGATCAATTCGTCATCTGAGTGTATTGCTCGCAGTGTACTCGTGATGCCTGTCGGCTGTAGGCTATGCGTAGATGTAGGGAAAACAAACAAAAGTAGAGCGTGCGATGTACGGATATTAGTGTGGAACATCCAGAACACGCGAACAGCGTCAGAGAACGAATCATGTATCGACGATAATGAAGAAAAGAGAAGAAAGAAAGAAAGATAGCCACAACAGTGCAAGGCCCAATGAGAAAACGATGCGAATGTAAGAGTGAAAACATGCGTGGTGTCCATCACGATGAGACAAGTTGGAGTAACTTGTCACTATCCATCGATTTGTCAGCAAGCCGGACCAGCCTTTCCTCGTCCTTGTCGAAACCTGCACCCTTCAGCATGATGGCCATAAACTTGAACGCATTCGGGGCGTCGATAGCAATATCGTCCAAGAGCTCCGCCATGGGCATAAAACCAGCTTCGAATACCTCGGGTGAACACTGGTCCTTTGATCCCGCTTGCACAAAAAATTCTGCAACGAGAATTGCATCGGCTTCTTTGCTCTCCAGAGCGGAGCCCACCAGCTTGTCCACAAGACGGAAACGATGTTCTTCGGCAAGGTTCGTGAAGTAGACATCTGCTTCCTCCAAACTCCGTACAGCGAAGAACTCCTTGGCATCTTCATCGATCTTCTTCTTCGCGTCAGCTTCCGACATCTGAGCAGATACCTCTGGCTCGTCCTCAGAAGCAGGAGGGAGAATCGCCTCGGCAGGGGTCCGCTTGATACGGGGTAAAAGTTGCAGCTTCTTCCGTTGGGGAGGCTCTGGCGCTCCACCCTGCCCAAGGTCTACTGAGGGTTTCCGGCTAGGGGGTCGGCTAGGTTTAGCAGTGGTATCGACAGCCATTTCAGGATTTTGGCTAAGCATGGAAAACATGTTCGAACTGGAACTCGTCCGAGATAATGAATCGCGCTTGGGATCCTTCTTCGTGAAGACGCTGCTGGGGCCCATAACCATGGGTGCGGCTTTACTTATCTTACCGAACTGTGACAAGTCGCCAGCTTTTGGTTGTGGACGAGTGACCGAACCTCCAGCCGTAGTCCATCCGTCAGGTCCCGATTCCACATTTCGTTCGCCACCGCGTCTTGATCCACCTCTGGACATGGGGAGCTGACGATAACTCTGGGCCTGGGCCTCTTTCTCCTTTGCAGCCTGAACCCGATTTAGTCACGTGCCGCTAAAAGAAACCTGCCGCCAGGAAAAATACGTACAGCTTCATGGACAGCAGATATAGTGGTTGGCGCAATGACAGCACCGCGAGCCACCCATTTTCGATCCCGGAGCTCAATCACATCCTATTGCGAGGAAATGAATGAGGGGAGCGCAAACACAAGAAAGTCGGCCATTACCTGAAGCATGAACTGCATCCGTGGGCTAACGTTGAGGCTCTTGCACAGCTCCTTCATCCGCGTAAAGTACACGTCCATGTGTGCCCTTGCCTTTGGGACATCAAGTAGATGTCCGACTGTTTTCAGCAATTGGCATAAACTTTCAATCTCTTCCTCTTCGGGATTCTCAACGTTGCCCAGGAGCTTCTTGACACACTCGTGCATGATCCGCTCCGTGAGCATCTGGAGTTTGAACAGTTCGCCAATAAACTTGATCAGTCCGAGACCTTGACGTTTCGCCTTCTGGGCTGCATAATACTCGTCCGAATACAGTTCGCTCTCCTCGCCCTTCTTCTCGTTCGCAGCCTTGATAGCTTGATCGTCGGAAGCCTTAGCTGCAGCTGCTGCAGCCGTCGTTTCTTTCGCGAACCAACCACGCTCAAAGTCTTCTTGACAACGATTGAGGAGATACTTTCTGAAGAGCTGGCCACCAGCGATAGGCTTTCCGTCCGTGGCCTTGATGCCATCATCCTGGACTTCGGGACTGATCCTCTCCATCATCTTCCGGCACAGGCGCGCGTACATCTCACTCCACGCAGCCTCGTCGGTAGCCTTCTCGAACACGAGCCTGATGACTTGGATGAGCGTCCGACCATCCTTTTCGTTCTCGCTCTTGTTCGCCCAGCTGATGATCTGGTCAGAGATCGAGTCGAACTTCTCCATCGTAAGTTTATTGAGGAGCGACCTGACTTTGCGATCCACAAGTTCGGGTGAATCGCCATCAGCCATGCCTGGCTTGCGAACCGTGCTCCCGGCAACCCATCGATTTGCAGACATCTCCAGAGGAGCCACAGGTTCCAGGGCAGCTCCAAACATAGGCAGAGCACCTGGGCCACCAAATCCTGATCCCTCGAAAGGTGCGACCTTGTTGGCATCCGTGCGTCTATCACCACGCTTGCTCCGAACACGATTGCTGCCCATAGGATGCGCACCTGGACCACCCTGAGAAGCTGTCCGCACCATGGCGGGACGACCAAACTGCAAAGCAGCAGGAGCACCACTGACCGAGGCTGAACGTGCGCCAGTCGAAAGTAGATACCGTTCTTCGCTCGTAAGCTTGCTCGTTGGGGTAGAGAACTGGCCCATAGCGAAAGGACTGGGTACAGCACCTGGTTTCGCGCCGAAGCCGCTGGTGATCCCGAGTCCGACCGAACCCTGACGAGCAGTCGGTGTCATAGCACTGGCTGGCTGGCGATGGCGTCCCGAACCACCACGAGTTATATGGAAGGTCGACTGATCCACTGGTTCAATGCCCAGGATATCCAGTGGGGGAAGGTTAAGGGGCTTCTCCTTGCAGATCGACATGAACTGCATAAGGAAATCGCGGTCGTACCTACACGAACGTGAACAATTTGACACAGAAACGCTGAGACAATGTTTAGATACCTAAACTTGCCATCCTTTACATCCTTGTTGAGGTCCTCCCTGGGGCTCCTGACTCCTTCGGGGTACTCGATGTCCTGAAGTCTCTCGATGTTTCTTGCCGTAGCCAATGCAGAGAGAGGAGGAGTGGACATGTCCCTCTTCGCCGCATTTATATCAAGAGGACCAGGGCGTCGTCTAGGGATCTCTAGAGGCGGTGGCATGGATGAGGTATCTATCCGCAAGGCCTCCTTTGAAACCTTTGGAGCCTTGCCGGCAACATCACCGTTGACCTGTGTCTCTATGATTTCACCATTCTCAATGACCTCTCCTTCTTCGGGTTCCTTGAACTCTTGGGAGGGAGATTCGACAGTATCCTGGGCTTCCTCCGCCTCCAACTGGTCCGCCTCAGCTTCTTGTTGCCGCCGCTCCTCAGGTTCCCGAGCAGCGTATTCTTTCTCCTCTTTCTCCTTCTTAGCCTTCTGGCGTTCCTCCTCGAGTCTGGCTTCTTCTTCCTTGCCTTTCCGCTCTTCCTCCTCTAGTCGTAACCGTTCCTTTTCCTCCTCCTCCCTCCGTATCCGTTCTTGTTCTCTCTTTTCCTCCTCTTTTCGCTTGGCTTCCTCCTGCTTCCGCTTAGCTTCCTCCTCTTCCTTTCGTTTTCTCTCCTCTTCTTCCTTCTTTGCCCGTTCCTCGGCGTCCTTCTTCTCTTGCTCTACACGTGCCTGCTCCTCCCTCTTTCTTTTGGACTCCTCACTCTCAATTCTAACCGATGCAGTGCGGCGACTGGTCGTAACCGGCGATGGCGGCGGAATTGGTACAGTGGGCGGTTGTGGACTATGTTTCTTCAGTGCCTCTAGATTAACCTCCGTGCCGTCTTCATTCTTTATCACGATTGCTTTGGGCACACGTGAAGTGGGAACGAATGTGGAGGCATTGGTATTGAGGGCACGAGCAGGAGGGGCAGTCGTCGTTGATGGTGTGGGAGGAGGCGATGAAATACTAATACTGCTCGAAGGTTGATGCGTGTGTAAGGTCGGCGGTTGAGGTGTATGTGGTGGGTGCGGAACGGCATGCGTCATGGTAGGGGTACCAGGGGGTAGACTGGGAGGTGGATTTCGAGGTGATAGGGGCATTGTGTGAGGTGGTCCCTGTGTGGTCGGCGCAGGTGGATGAGATGTATGCGGAGGATGGGGTTGTTGGTGCATGGGATGAGGATAAAACCAACCATGGGCAGGCTGCCCGTATGCATCTATTGGATACTAATGACATACGCATTTAGGATAAAGATGATTTACCAGATTCCGCTAAGAAAATACATACGTAATAAGACGCCCAAGGCATGGGTTGGTGAGGAACCTGTTGAGCAGGAACTCCTGTGGGGAGAGGTTGGTGTGGATGCGGAGGATGTGGACCGAGTCGCGGACTAGCAGGCATTTGGGGGCCGCCAGGTCCACCAAGGCCCGCCATGGGTCGAGGAGGGACAGTGCCATTAGGAACGGCACGAGGAAAAGCCGGTGAGCGCGGGCCGCCAGTGCCCTGCTGGGGTCGCATCCCAGGTACAAACTGGTGCGCACCTAGTTGTGGAGGCTGCGCAGGAGGTTGTGGGGGGTGCTGTCCAGAAGAAGGCTGATGTGGAGGCAAATTAGACGGTCGAGTTGAAGGAGAGGAAGTGTCTGATGACGGTTGAGAAGGTGCGGAAGAAGTACCCTGGAAAAGCTTGTTAATATCGGCTTTTGCGAGTTTCAAAGGAACAGAAGTCGTAGATGAGGGCGTGGCAGGCATGGTGGACGGCGGAGTCGTGTTTGAGGAAGATGATGTGGACGAGACGACGGGCCGAGCAGGAAGCTTCGAAGACCCGGCGGTCGAAACAGAAGCGGGGAGTTTACCATTGACATGTGTGGATGGGACAGCAGGTACGGATCCGAAGGACTTTACGCTTTCGGTTTTGACCACGGGTGTGGGTGCAGGTGAAGATGACAAGGGGGGAGAGACATCGTCTATGGAGCCAAATGTAACGGCGGTGACGGAACCTGGGATGATGGGTGAGGATAGGAACGAGCAGAGGGATGAGAGGATGAACCTTGTCTGGCAGAGCCCACATTACTTCGAGGGACACTGACGCCTTCTTTTATTGGCACGCCCTGGCCTAGCGCACTTGGGCGGCGAGAGTGAGACGTGGATATCTGCGATGGCACATGGGAGAGCGCAGGAGACTGAGAACGCGGCGAGGGAGCTGCAGAGCTGCTGTTCGTTGGGGGGCCCCTTGCCCAGGCTGATTGCGATGGGAGCTGCGCTGGAGTCTTTGCTGACGCAGTCGAAGCTTTGCTCATTCTTGATTACGGGTGATCGGAACACACGGATGGTGAGAGAAGAGATGGGGGAAGGCAGGGCTACGTACGAATTTCGATGGACAGATATTTAGAACAACAACAATCGATTTGTCGCGTGTGGTGGTCGTCGAACGTGACCTGCCAGCAGGCGGAGAACAGAGTTGAACGTGAGTTGTTTTTTTGAGTTTTTCTGTCTATGAAAAACGGTGCCCGTCGCTGTGTAATGCGAACGGGGAGAGGGAAAAAACGAAGAAGGTGTGTCCTTGTAGCCTGAGGCTGTAGGGAAAGGACAGGGTGCAACTTGCCCGTGCGACTCGAGCCAAAAATGCTGCCCCCTAACAGAGACCCCGAACACCCCATCCCCCAGTGGTACCGCGCCTCGAGTCCCCCCTCCGAGTGGACTCATTCCCGTCTCCACCCTCCCTGCATTCCCCGACCCTAGTTTAAAATACCGAACGTCAAACGGGCCCAACTGTGGGCACGGCGAGCTCCATCTGTTGGTCACTCCAGGTGGACCTTGACGTCATCAGCCTAGACAGCGTGTTCGG
Source organism: Porphyrellus cyaneotinctus (assembly GCA_038091315.1). Lineage (NCBI taxonomy): Eukaryota > Fungi > Basidiomycota > Agaricomycetes > Boletales > Boletaceae > Porphyrellus > Porphyrellus cyaneotinctus. Next base: position 42,928 of record JBBPOF010000080.1, on the reverse strand, counting down.
TTGCAGTAACAGGCGTGCGGTGCACCTTCGATTGTGTCACAAACCAGGGCGACTTGACAAATCCTCGAATGTAAACAGGATGGCTGGGCGGCTGCGCCCATCAGCGTTTTCCTGTGCAATGCATGGGCCGCTTATGCGGTCATTCCAGGAATCCACGAATGCATGGTGTGCTTGCAAAATACCATTGTGGTCGCTGATCCCACACTTGCCAACAATTGGTCCGAGTTTCGTTCAGTGGATCACCAGGGGCATGATTTCGTCAAAGCACCTACTACTACCTGCCTCCCGCCGTTCACCCAACCGGTTCGTCGCGACGATCGGGGCGACCAGAAGATCTTCGAGTGTTGCATGCGGATCCTTGCTTATACACATCCTGTCGGAATGCTCTAGCTCCCTCCAGATGCGGCATGGACTGGGAAGACAGACGGGACACATACCCGATGGCAGCCAGTCCCCATCGACGAGGCGGAGGTTGGTGCACACACTGGCACTCCTTATACATTCCCTTAGACCGGTGACAAGTCCGGAGTCAGCCTGTGGTCACCATATTCTACTCACCCCAGTCTTAAACTAATCACCTTGGCGGATACGACTAATCACACTGACCGCAAGCCTCGTCACGTTCTTGTCTTATCTCGATACTCTTTTAGCGGGACACACACTTGAACAAGTATACTGCCTTCGTTTGTCGCTGGATATCGGTTAGTATGTATCGATTCCCAGTGTCTCTGTATGATCTTTGTCCAACCAATCTCTTGAGGGATCCAGATTGTACTACTCCTAGTACGGTGTAAGTCAAGGTTTGTAGTATACACACGATGGACTACATATTACCCTTAGTTCATATGTACAGTATACTCCCTCCTAACGCATACCACATATAACGCATACTCCCTCATAACGCATACCTTTTACATCTCCCAAACCCCCATTTTGGCTGTAGATACCTCTCAAATACCCCATACTCCCTAATAACCCATAGCTTTTTCCCTTTCCCGACAGGTATGCGTTAGGAGGGAGTATACTGTACTTTATTTCTCGCAGTGAAACAATCAGCCATTAAAGCTCTGGCATGAGCTTGGACTGACCTCAAGCATTGCAAAAGTTGTTGTTATTTAACCATATTGGTTCCATTCAGAAAAGCTATCGCTCTGTGGAAGCTACCGTAAAACACGAGCCAACGAATAATGATACAAAATCTATCGGCTAATAATACAACCACGAAACGCGAGAATGAGCAGCGCCCATTACAGTGAGGGACGGACATATCATCGTCAAAGAGTGCGAACGAGCCACCAGCGACGTCGTTATCGCCGGAGACGTATGCCAGAACGAGGAGATAAACGGCAGGTGAGAAGACAGATGGATCATAAGCAACTATTGTAGGGCTCTCTTCTGCAAATCCGTGCCTCGACACCCACAGCCTCTGCCCCTGGAAGAGGCTCACGCTGTGTGTATCGAGTCAGCTTGCGTCGTGGTCGCATGGAACCGAGAACCACTCACAGCGACGACGTCGGCCGCCCGCGCTTCAGGGGCAACGACAGGCATAGGTGATGCACAGGCTAAAAAGCGTCCGTCAGATGGATTCATTTCGAACGAGCGCTAGACGACTCACTCAAAGTAACCAGGGCAGCAATGACGTAGAGTAAAGTGAACTTCGCGGAATGCATGTCGTTTTTGGTTGCGTTAATTGTTCTGGAGCGTCGAGGGAAAAGGAAGCAGCACACAGAACAATAAGAGTAGTCGCGTTTAGGTCTGTCTGAGTCACAACCATGCCGATGTGTTTTTATACGCGCCCCAGCGCGCTGTCGCCTTTGAACCTACCGGATGTGGTTAGAATGAAGCTAACGACCAATTTTGGTACTTCATTTGAGGCCGAATTTGGGCGTTGGCTTGTTCGCCTTCTAGCTCCCACGTCAGCTGTTGATAAGCGATGTTATCAATCGCTAGGAAACACCCTTGGACGTGGCTAGGTACCAGGAATCTTCGCCTGACGGCGCGGGCGCAGACACTAGCATACCGTCAATGCATACCATGGTGGACGCAGTATGCGCCTCGTTGAAGAGGCCTGGATATTCATCCAGAGCGGATTCTGGTGACTTGTGCTCGGGTGTTTGAAACGGTTTGTTTCAAGTCTAGAAGAAGCGAAGTCGTCCGGCTGACGACTGGGACCGACATGACAGATAATGATGGGTTATTGCGGGGGACCCGCTCGAGTCAACGTATGATATGGAAGGTACTGGCCAGCGCATTCTAGTACTGTGCCAGTGTCCACCAACCTTGACTTACTTTGTCGGAATTCCCCTAGCGCCATTCTGAAAGCAAATCTTTGCCATTCAGACAAGCTACAGCTACACGGGCCTGAAAGCCATCAGATAACGATACAGAATCTATCCGCCCATGATATAACCAGCGAACCCTCAGGGAATAAATGAGCGTGGCTCATTGGGGAGAACGAAATGGAGGCACGTCAACGGCGTTATGCCGGAAAAATATCGATCGAGAAGAGCAAGGTAGCAGCGCGAAAAAAGAGAGCCTGCTGCTCATATACAGTTCTCCCATCTTCTGCAAAAGCGTGACTTGACGTCCGCGGCCTCTGCGACAGGGAGGGGCTCGCGCTGGTGACTAAGGTTAGTCCAACGACAGCCATTAATGGTTAACTATTACTCACAACGACGATGTCAATGTCTGCAACCTGAACCTCCCGTTCTTCAGTGACGGCGACAGGGACAGGGGAACTCGAGGCTGAAACATTCTGTCAGACAGCTTTATATCAATGACGCGCAGGACAGCTGACCCAAAGCAGCCAATGCGGCAATGACATAGAAGACAGTGAATTTGGCGGCGTACATGTCGATTTCAGGATACGTTTGTTGTTCTCGAGAATGCAAAGTGCAGAATAATAAGCGTGGATGTGCAATGAATCATGTACGTTCTTACAAAGAGTCTTTATACGAGTCATTGTATCATACCATTGATATCTCCCTTTCAACCTGCCATATGTGGTTGGCATAAAGCTAAGGACCAGTTTTGGTACTGTGCTTGAACCCAAATCTGGACGTTAGCTTGTTCGCTGCTATGCTGCAAGCAATTTCCCACCTGGTATTGACTGATGAAGCCATTTCTTTACAACGTTGGAGAAGTTCGGGGGGAGGCTCATAGATAGTATGATCACGTCGAGTATTTGAACCACAGTACCTTGCTATTGGAGATGGCCCACTATACCATCCTTGACCATTTCTCTTCAACGATTTGCGATAAACGGACCTTGCTCCCAAGAGAGGCGGATACAAAGCACGTTTCGACTGGCATTTTGCAAAGGGACGTTCGATCCAGAGGCCCTCCAGAGGACGGTACCGGATGAGTCGAAGTGCCACCGAATGCGGTAACTGCAAAGACGATGTCAACCTTTCAGCGTGTGCCTACATCGTGTTCTTTTCATCTCCAGGCACCTACACCGACAGTGCACTATGTTGTTCTTCGAGTGTCAGGTGGCTGGGAGACCAGGAACAATGGTAAGTACACTAGCATGGCATTCCCTTTTGATGGCGTGGGCAAGGCTCAGCAAAATACAACGTGGCGCGCGTGCACACCGGGGAGCCTCACAGTGGAATCGGTGTTCTGAGTCGCTGGGAATGGCTACACCAGCGAACAAAGGGAAAGTTGGAATAGGAAATTCCAGCAAATACAACGCTTGCCAAAAACGGCCGTGCTCGTGACCCGGTTCACCCCACCAACGTAGCCCAGAAGCAAAGAAGCAGTAACCCATGTAAAACTCTGGATTAGATCTCATCGATATTCTCATGCCACGTATGGAAAACACGAGGTAGGCCGTTCTACAAGCTACGTAGCGATTGCCCACACGCCTGCACTGATACCAATGCCCAAGCAAATGGTAGAGAAGATACCGACTGGCATACGCAAGCCAGCCCAGATATACACCAGTATCCCAATGACCGCTAAAATGAATCCGGCTGCAGTAAGACAGAGGATAGTATGGTAACAACGCGTCAGGAGAGCCGATGGAGGTGGCGGCGGGGACTCCGGCTGTGAGGGTCGGCGAGAAACGGAAATAAACCGAAGCCGCTCTGGACACTGCAGCAAAGTCCGAGGCATAAGCCAACGTAGCGGACGCACTGTGTTGAGCACAATTCTTCGTGGAAGACGCTGTACCAGTTGAGTAGCACCCGGGTTGAAGAATAGGATGCCTCCAACCTTATCTTCACCAGAAGCGTCGACGATTTCATAGCGGATCAGTGCGAACGATGCAACATAGCCAAGCATAGCTACACATGAATTGAATTTAGTGGAAAGGACAACGCAGCAAACACCTACTTGCGCAGATGTGCAAGATCAGGGCTCCTGCAAGAGAAGCGTACACCAGCTCACGAGTGGTTGCGCTCACGGAGTGTCCAATCTGTGTATTGAGAGCAGTCAAGGAGAAGAGCTCTCCGTCCATCGACGCAAGAAAGGCGGTCTTAATAAAGTCATGTTATAAGTATACATACAGTCGAGAAGACACCACGGTTGACACACCACAACGGTGAGGACCTGCAGCCGTTGCATCCAGGCTTGTAGTAATTGAGAGTTGATTTGTGCATCGTCATCATCGCCAGAGCTTGGAGATGGCAAATTCTCCGCGCTTGATTTGCCTTTGGCACCGCTTGTACCTGCAATGTCATCTTGTTCGGGCATCACTAAAGGTGAGGATAAGTAACCTGGGTGGCACAGTCCCAAAAGGTTCGCAAACATACACGTGGTCCTATACTGCGAACTCGGTTGCTGCACATTTACAGGCACCGGGTCATGCATATTAGACATTCACGACAGCCAGAAATTGGAAGTGGCTCCGAGAGACGGTCTCCGGCGTAATCTACATAAAGGATTAACTTTAAACACCCAGAAGTTTAGAGCTTAATGTGCGGAACAACTGACCAGAGCTACTGATGGTGACAGTTCTTGATTTGTCGTGTCGATACTGGCTTGGTGGACCTGTCAGAAGTACTTAGGGATCGATTTAGAATGATGCTAGAGGGCCAGGTGTTGATCGGGAGCTGTCCAGTCAAGGGCTGCCCAAACATGGACCGCTCGCTCGCTGGAGGCAACAACCACTAGCAGCGTGCCACGTGAAGCGGAAGTTGTCGCTGATTGCCGGTTTCATGACCGTTGCACGTGCCAAGCCTTCAACAAGCAACATTGGGGACGGTCACGGACAGCGTTATCCCTCACTGCAGTGGAAGGAGTCAAGAGCCCAATGAAATCCATAGTTTTGGGCTGGAGGAGATCAGTTTACGGTCGACAGCCCGGTAGTGGTCGAACCATCGTGAGAGATTTGATGGACAAAGTTCGTGCTTTTGCAAATCGAGCCACGAAGTGGTCATTTCAAAGTGAGTCGTTATTTCGTTCATATCCAGCTCTTTGCGCTGCCTACGATGAGAATACTGCATGTTTGACAGGAGGTCATCCAGACGCTTCTGAATGATCCTGACCCTGTCTTGACAGGGATTTTATCTTCTCTCTGAGTCGTCGCTATTTTTCCTACGACTTTAGGCAGCATTAATGGACGCGCGTTGACTTTTTTTTTTCGTTTCAGGGCTACCGTGCGCTCCTTGGGTCCTTTCCTGACATTCTTCGCGTTTTGCGATCAGACCTTAGAGCAGGGTGTAGTGGGTGCCTAGTAGACACATCAGTGTAGGCAGCTCATTGAATGGTTCGCCAAAGTTAGCCAGGGATTCAGACGAACACTGCCCTGACCTTGCTCATCGTACCACCTTTCCAGTGCGGTTCCCGCCTCTCGGATCTCGAATTCTACAGCCCACGCCTGAACATCATTGGCCGGTTGGGGCACGTTGCCCAAGGTTGGGCTCTAGCACGAGGAAGCTTCCCGTAAACGCTCATACATCATGTCCGGCGCGTGCGCCAACACGAGGCAGAGTACCCGGTACCGCATGTCATTCGGAGTGTGAGTACATAAACTGCAAAGGGTGACCTGCCAAACAGATTATCTGTCACTTGTTCTCTTCTACACTTTCTGTTCCAAACACCCGCGTCATGGCCGCGATGGATATCGAGATGGCATCTCCAATCGGGCCCTTGGTCGCTGTAGCATATGAGCAAGATCACGCGTTCGGCATTCCGGTGAGACTATCATCTGGTGTCAGCGGGACGACTGACTGACTGACGCGTCATAGTCTTATCAATCTGACCTCGATCTTTGTCAACTACTGCAAGCCTTGTCTCTCACCAAGGGGAAATTCAAGGTCGGTCGTATCCACTTCATCTCCGAGATCATTATTGACAATCGCTGGAGAAAGGCTCTCGAGACAGAAACGGTAGACTATGTCCCATATGCATCGCAAAGTGCAAACGAGCACGGTGCAAGCACGGAGGACCCGGTATACCATGTGTGTCTCCCCACTTTCTTCCCCCTATCCTCTCCTTCTCACTCAAACACCATCTCATTAGTCCGACGGATCGGCGTCATCAAGCTCAAAGTCCAGCTCCTCCGACCAACCCCGCACCGGCCCCCTGCCCACCTCGTCCGTCATCGCCCACCTCGTCCGTCATCGCCCACCCTTCCCCGCTCCCCGCATGCCACTTCCTCCAATCCATCCTCGCTTCACTCGTCCCAGAGTCCCCCGTCCTCTCTCCTTCCCCATACCCCTACCCCGCTGCAGGCGCATTTCAGACGACGAACGGCGTCTACCTGGACACCATTCTCCTTCATCGCAGTCTTCTCGCCGCATTCCCTCCAGCACACAAAGGGTGCGCAGCAATGCTGCATGAGATCGCGAGGGCGGTCGAAGTACGGGCTTGGCAGGCAGATCGGGACTCGGATGCGGAGGCAGTCGCCGCGCTGAGGCAGGAAGCCCATATTGTTGCACACTGGGTGTGATTTCATCTATTCCATACAAGAAGTATGCGGGTTGGATTTCAGTTTCAAGGGACCAACCGAAGTTCTGTATCAAGTTTGGTGCCGGCACACTCTTGAGATTAACTTACGTGTACCTTGCGATGATTATGATCGATCCTTCTGGAAGCGTTCAAAGTGATTTGCCAAGTCACCAAGAACTTTACGGTACACATTGATATGATGGAGTAGACCAACATGTAGAACGTAGATATCAAGATAGATCAAGCTACGACATGGCATTATATGTAGTATCAGGAATAAACAACTTGGTCCCATTCTCATGTGGTGGCATTGTTGAAAACAAGCAAGTTAGGCGATCCTCTGCCTGCGTCCGTTATGATGCCAGGGGTCGAGAGTGCCACGATAGCATCCCTTAGCTGAGCAGGAGTTAGGGAGATAGGACCCTGTACTGCCGGGATAAAGAAGTCAGGAGAAGGAAGGTACTGAGAAATCCAGTAAGGAAGTGCTGCGCGAGCGGTGGCGTAGAAGGAAACATATGTGTCCTCCACCTTGCCAGCCTCCGTGAATTGAAAGGGAACGGTGGGGTCGAATGTCACTGAAGGATAGATAGATAAGAGGTATGCAATCAAGCCAGCAACATGAGGAGACGCCATGGAAGTGCCCGACAGTGTTGCGATCGCGCGTCGAGAACCGATGTAGGTAGAGAGAATGTTGAGACCAGGAGCGAAGACATCCACGCAAGGACCGTAGTTGGAGAAGTAAGCACGCTCATCACCGAGCGTAGAAGCTGCGACAGTGATGGCGTTCTTAGAGCCAGCGGGCGAATATTGACAAGCATTCTTGTTGTCATTACCTATACTGCATAAGTAAACGGAATCGAAGAGTATCTGACATTCACATACCAGCTGCGACAGCAAAGTGCAGCCCAGCTTCGACGGATCTGTCGACGACGATATCCAACGATGGTGACTTGGCCCCACCAAGACTCATGTTGCCGACCGAACCCTTGTGACTAGTCTTGCCGGTTGTGGCGACCTCGGCACGGGCAGCTGCAGCTTTGAACTGAGCTTGTTGCGAGGCCCACGCAACACCAGCAATGACGTCGGACATGGATCCGCTGCCATTGGAACCGAGAACCTTGACGGCGATGAGGTTCGCCTTCTTGGCCACACCGTACTTGCGAGATCCAATGATACCGGCACAGTGGGTGCCGTGACCATTGCCGTCCTCGTCTGCATCATTTGGAATGGTCTTCCCCCAAATGGCACGATCCTCTAACTCTTCGTGGTCGACGTTGATACCGGTATCGACAACATAGACGTCAACACCCTCGCCGCCGTTGTTGTCATATACGTAGTTGGTGAATGTGCTAAAGGTAAGTTTGCGCCTGTGGCTGATGCGGGCAAGACCCTGCAGCATACAGTTAGAGCGTGGATAAGCGGAAACAAAAGGGTCGTACCCAGGTTGCGCCTTTCTGTGTGGTAACTGGGATGTGGGTGGTACGGACAATCTGATCGCGTTCTACGAACTCGACTTCTGGCATTCTACGTATTTGGTCTATAACTCCGTCCGTGAACTGTCCAGCGTAACCATTGATGTGGGTATCATAGACGTGGCGGAGTCCGGAAGCAACATCGTCGCCGAGGAAGGAGTCGGAGTCATGAACAGATTGCAAGAAGTTGAGGTGGTTCTGCATTAACGAGGGGGATACACCATCCTTCAAGACGACAATGTATGAGTTGTTGAGAGTACCGTGAACTTGTTCAACCTCGACCAGAGGTGCAACGCCAAAGTGAGGACGGCGTTGTGAGGTATATGGGGAAGTCGAAAGAGGAGTGGCCAGTGCAGAGGACGCCAGCGACGCCACCAAGAGGGTAAGAGCGAACTGGGACATGGCGGACGGGATAGAAAGAGTCAAGTGTGGTCACGAGCCGACTACTTAACCGTTTCAAATGGCTATGATTGGCTTTATTTGGTTCCGGTGGCAAGAATGGTTACCCGCCGGGGTCCCGTATCTTTGACAAGTCCGTTGTGGGTTTCACCTGACAAAGTGCTGTGTGCGCTCCTTATCTCGATATGAACGAGCTCAGGCATGACTCACACAGCCATTCACAGCACCCCTGTAAGTTCCGCACGACGGGCCCATCAGTGTGTTCCACGTATCCGCAGTAGTTCCACGGGTGAACGGTGTTCCCACGCGATTAGGCCAGCTGGCCATTGGCACGTCTGTGAATCACGATATACTCAACGCAAACGGCCCATGATGTGTCTACTTACATGTGCAAACTTATCTGCTGGCAGTGAATGCAATGAAACGAAAAAGATGATTGACTGACGCTGCAGCTAAGAGCCTGGCAGGTCCACTGGCCCAGGTCAGGACGAGAAGACGCCGTGTGCAAGCGGAACTATTCGTAGTGTACGCGCTCACGTGACGTCCAATGAGAGTCAATTAGTTGGGTTAGCAAATATAATATGAAGGGCGGGCGTTGCACGGGCGTATCCTGTTCAGCGAGTCACCAAGTCGGTGCTTCCAGCTCACTGCTAGAGCCCACCCTCTTCAGTGAAAATGAGTTCCAACTCGCATCCAAGTAACTCCCAATTCAACACAATATCGACGGCTACCTCCATCTCCTCATTTCGTGGAATGGTGCATGTGCAAGAGAGGACACCCCTTCTTAACCAAGACGACGTCGAAGCCGGTCCAGCTCAGTATACCGCGAATACACCCTCTGGGGCAGATGCAGCCTCGACCGTCGGTGAGTCTTTCTTTCATGCACCATTTGTCCGAACCGATCTTCTTTTTAGTACTGGAAGGAGTCAAGCGAAAAAGAATCCGTGACACCAAGTTCGCAAGGAGATTGGGATATTACGTGCCTTCGACCTCTTGGATTCCTAACTACTCGTTCTCTCTGTAGGTCTTTGACATCTTGCTTCAGGCGCCACTAATGTCAGATCAGCCTCGGTGGCGATGTGCTCGCTGGCGTGTCACTCGCGGCTATGCTCATACCCTTGTCGGTCAGTTATGGCACTTCACTAGCCAAGATTGGTCCAACCGCTGGCCTTGTAAGTGACTAGGCTTTCATCTGGCCATCAGCTTTATACAACTCTGTTAGTTCGCAGCTTCTATACCTCCTATTGTTTACAGTTTACTTGGAACTTCAAGACAGCTCAATGTTGCAGCAGAAGCCGCCTTATCATTGCTCGTCGGTCAAGCCATCACCGACTATCGTCGCTCGAACTCCGATATCTCTCCTGACAAACTAGGCCTTTATGTTGCGACTGCGATAGGTCTTCAGGTACGGTTTTCCGTTGCCTTGTTAAGACAATACCTACACCAACATCAGGTCGGATTATTTGCGTTCCTCTTGGGCTTCCTCCGTCTTGGATTCTTGGACGTTGTCCTCAGTCGCGCCCTACTCCGTGGTTTTGTGACCGCTATTGCGGTGGTGATCACTGTGTGCGTATGTTTACTTTCTATCGCTGCACACAAACTGATGTTGCGCTTAGGGAGCAACTCGTTCCGATGTTTGGTTTGGTCGCGTTGGAGGACAAACTTCGCCCTGAAACGACTTTAGACAAGATCCTCTTTCTGGTTGAATATGTCTGGACACACTCCCACAAACTGACAACTCTCATCAGTTTCGGAGTACTGTTCTTCTTGATTTTCTTACGCTCTTTCAAGGAATATTTCAGAAGATTCTGGTGGATTTATCGACTTCCGGAGGTGCTTCTTGTCCTTGTTGCCACCACTTGTAAGATGTCATAATGCGTGTGTGTATCAGTATTAACATTCTTTCAGGGGTATCTGATCAGCTACATTGGGAACAAGAAGGCGTTGCGATCCTCGGTTCCGTTTCTGTTTCGACCGGTAAACATTTCTTCAAGTTCCCTCTGGGCTCGCATACGTATCCTTTACTGCGTGGTACAACATCCACTGCAATGTGAGTGTCTTTTCTGTGTGTGGAGCTGCATGTTAATTGTTACACTTCACAGCCTAATCACGGTCATTGGATTCTTAGATAGCATAATTGCTGCGAAGCATAACGGAGAGCGTTTCGGCCATCCAGTTAGTCCGAATCGCGAGCTAGTTGCATTGGGTGCAGCCAATCTTGCTGGATCATTTGTTCCAGGCACCCTTCCCGCCTTCGGTTCGATTGTAAGGTTCGTGTGGATGACATCCGTTTGAACCATAAAACCCACAAGATTGCAGGTCACGAATCAATGGCGACATTGGTGCCAGGACACAGCTGGCTTCGCTGATTACCGCAGTGCTTGTCCTTCTGGCGACATTCTTCCTCCTTCCTGCATTGTACTTCTTGCCCAAATGCGTCTTGGCTTCGATGTTGGTTCTTCCCAGTAATACTCATCGAATCTTCCGATCTCATGCTGGCTGGGTCTTCTCAGGATATGTCTGTTTGTCATGTCCCTCTTTTCGGAGGTGCCACACGACCTGGTGTACTACTACAAGTGCGTTGTATTCATTCAAATAATTTCACCAACCCTGAAGATCGAACACCAGGATTGGCGCATGGCCAGATTTGGCGATGATGTTCATCACCTTCACTCTTTCTGTCATTTGGAACGTTGAGATTGGTATTGTAGTCAGTTTGATCATATCGCTTCTGCTTGTTGTCCGTCGGTCGTCAAAAACACGGATGACAGTGCTTGTGAGTCCTTCCAGGTTTGATAGTTTGGGTTCGTTGACCAGCAGTCGATGGTAGGGCCGTGTTCCTGGTACGGACCAGTGGCGACCTGTGATGGATGTCCCCGAGGCCGAGGACATTCCTGGTACGCTGATCGTACGCATTCGGGAGAGCCTTGATTTCGGTACGTTATATAATTCTGATGAGATCAGCTATCTTCTGCTGACATCGCCTCAGCTAATAGCGCGCAACTAAAAGGTGTTTTTGTTACCTTGCCGTATTGCGACAATAACTCATGTTCCTCACAGCACGATTGCGGAGATTTGAGCTGTATGGTGCTCATCATGCGCATCCTTCCGAGGAGCCAAGAAGACAACCTCCTAGCGTGTTGGTCTTCCATATGGCTGACGTCGATAGTTGCGACGCAACGTACGTGCCGCGCTGCACATGTCACCTCATCCCTAACTAACTCTCAAGGGCTGTACAAATTTTCCATGAGATGTTGGAGTCGTACAAGGTGAGCTCAAATCAGCCAGATATCATTTCATTGCCGGTTGACTGTCATGCCATATACTCAGAACCGAGGCGTCCACTTGTATATCACGCATCTTCGATCCGGGATCCGTGAGGTGTTCGAGAACGCAGGTATTGTTAGATTGCTGGGTCCCGACGCGTTCTACGGTACCCTCAGTGATGCCATTGCGCGTATTGAAGCAAGGCATGATTGATTGCGCGGACGGGGTCAAATTTGGTCAAATTTGGTGTGCCCTATGTCATGTTACAGCAACACTTTACGATATTCACGAACATTGCTCTTACCGCTGATGTACACAGCCCTGTTTAATTTCTCAGTGATTTTCATGCGTGGTCCTAGGGAGGGCTATCCAGTTTCTCCATGTGCATCGCACTGCACGATTCCACGTCCAATCCTAAGTATAAAGCAGAAGTTCGGGACCTGATTGCAATTGGAGGGCGGAGAATAAAGCTTGCAGTTCTCCCGGTCTTCCAATGCCGTCATTGTTGGTAGCTCCGCACGCGATGAGAATTAACTTCATTGATATAGGCGATTCCCCATCGGACCAGCGCCTTATGGGCTGACCCGAGAAATGCTATAAAAATTTCGAAGCAAGGGTCCCAGGGTAAGCTCTTCATTCCCTCCCGGCAATGCGTTCCCTTCTTCTGCCACTCGTTCTATTAGCTCTTGGATTAGCTGCCAGTTCAAATCCTATCCTCTCTCGTTCGATTCTACATGAACGGCGCTCACACATTCCGTCAGGATGGATGCTAGCCCGCAAGCACGACGCATCTGCCGTCATTCCCCTCCGTTTCGCGCTTGCACAGAGCAACATTGAGTATCTCGAAGAATACCTCTACGACGTATCTCATCCCAATTCACCCAATTATGGTAAGCACTGGTCGGCTGATAAAGTCGCCTCGATGTTTGCTCCCGGTCGCCAGTCAGTCGACGCCGTTCGAAACTGGCTAGTTGAGAGTGGCATCGAGTCGCACCGCATCAATCTCTCCCCATCCGGGGGATGGTTAGAATTCAAGGCGACCGTCGAGGAAGCGGAAGACCTCCTGCATACGAGCTACAACGTGTACGGACACGAGACTGGTGCGGAACACGTTGGTGAGTGATCATATACTTTTGCAAGTATATATTCCGACCAACCTGTCTTGTTCCTTCCGTTCAGCTTGCGAAAGTTACCATCTACCTGAGCACTTGGTGCCGCATGTCGACTTTGTGACCCCTACGGTTCACTTTGATGCCAAGTTGTCCAAACGTTCCGGCGATGGCTCAGGCGGTTCGCTCAAATCAGTCGGTCTTCCTAGCAGTGGCAATGGTCCGAAAACGACTGGACAATTACTCGATTTATCCGGCTTGAAGCAACTTTTCAACTGTGACAAAAGTATTACTCCTTTGTGTCTCCGTGCACTGTATGGGTTCGCATATACGCCAGTGGCCGCTGACAGAAATAGCTACGGTATTGGTGAGTCCAGTAACGTCCTGAACGAACTCTTTTTGAAGTCGTGCGTAGTCGAGTATACCCCGCAATCGTACCGTCAGGATGATCTCAATTTGTTCGCTCAAATGTTTTCCCCGGATCTCGTTGGCGTCAGCCCTACCTTTGTTTCTATTGACGGAGGTATGGAACATGTTGGTCCAAGCTAGATGAGGTCGCTTATACTTCAACAGGTGTATTGAGCAACAATAAATCGTTTAATAACAATGGAGAGTCCAACCTCGATCTCCAATATGCCATGAGCCTTGTTACCTCGAAACAAAATATCACTCTGTACCAAGTCGGTGACCTTGTCGAAGGTCTGGATTTGGATTAGATAACTTATTTTCTTATTCTCTGACCTGGATGGCCTCCTTCAGGTGCATCGTTCAACAACTTCCTTGACGCGCTCGATGTACCCGGTCATGACTATTGCAATTACAAGGGCGGAGATGACCCGACTCAGGATGGTATTTACCCTGATCCTCAACCCGGTGGATATAAAGGTCAGAAACAAACTCTGATCCATGACTCCTTTAGTTGACGTCATCCCTGACCAGGTCCCAAGGACTGTGGCACTGTCAAACCTGCCAACGTGATCTCCACTTCATACGGATACAACGAGGCTGACTTGACACCTTTCTATGCATCACGCCAGTGTGATGAATATGCCAAGCTTGGTCTCATGGGTGTTACACTCGTGTTTAGTTCCGGCGACGATGGTGTGTCGGGCGCCTCCAAGAAATGCTTGAATCCAGATGGTATTGTCCTTTTCTCCTGTGGAATACACGTTCTTACTGTGGGGGAATTTTCCACAGGCTCTCAAAGTTCGACGGGCAAAATTTTCAACCCTAGTTTCCCAGCTACTTGCCCCTACGTTACCTCAGTCGGCGCAACGCAGATCCTTCCCGGAAAGACAGTTTTTGACCCCGAGAGCGCATGCGGAACAGTCATCTACTCTGGCGGTGGATTCAGCAACTACTTTGGCATTCCTGATTACCAGAAAGCAGCTGTCAGCGGGTACTTGAAGAATAGCCCTCCTTCGTACCCTGGCAGCATTTGGAACTCGACCGGAAGGGTAAGTTGGATCTTTTCTTTGTCCGTATCACTACCTGACGATCTACTCCACCACATAGTCTCGTGCATACCCTGACCTCTCAGCAAACGGTGCCAACTACACGGTCGCGGTAAGCGAAACACTTTCTTCCGTCATGAGCCTGTGTGTTGATTGCAGACTGTCAGATCGATGGTAACTTTAGCCATGTATTTGGAACGTCTGCCTCTGCACCAGTCGTGGGGGCCATGCTCGCGATGGTGAACGACGCACGCATCGCGGTAGGGAAAAGCCCCATCGGTTTCATTAACCCTATGGTAGGTATTTTCTTTGAATGTCGAGCACGAACCGCCCCATTGACGTTTGACGACAGATCTATTCTGACAGCTTTGTTGATGGCTTCAAGGATATCACTAACGGTACCAATCCTGGTTGTGGCACGCCTGGCTTCAACACGAGCTATGGTTGGGACCCTGTGACCGGTCTTGGAACGCCCATATTCCCCGCACTGCTTGCCAAATGGCTATTCGCACCTTGAACTGCGCATCGCAACCGACCATCGTTTACTACTCTACCTTACTGACTCACCACTGTCGTTGTGAGACTCTTTCAAAGTTATCGTGATGTTGTCGACAGGACGCGGATATATCGGCAGAACAATCTTTCGTACTACTGATTTATTATAATTCCTTGTTTAAATAGAGGTTCTATTTAGACCAAGATAATTTGGAAGAGTTGGTCGCACCGCCTGCCTACGAGAGTGAAGAAAGGGTTTAGTGTACCCTATTTGAGCCAAGCGCCTACTCGACAGGGACTAGTTGAACTTGAAAAGCCTATTACATATCTTGTCCTTTCCGGAGCTTCAACGTTTATGGATCAATCAAATGAACTTCCCCGCCACAGTCTGATCAGGGAAGATATCGAACGGACCATCACCTTGGTCTGAATTGAAATCGATCTACGTATCCCACTTGGGAATCGGCAGTCGAGGTGGGAGCCTCGTTCGCCAAGATGGTTCCCTGGGTTTATCCTGTGGAGAAGCAGGTGTCGGTGAAGATTGCAGCGGTTTCGCTGCATCGTCCGCCTTTAGCACGTTCCGTCCCCGCTGCACCCCACTCTTCGAATTATACGTCTCTTGTGACAGGCTGATTGCCTGAGTGGCAGGCGAGCATGATGGAGACAATCGAATTGAAGGTGAGTGGGGTAACAACTCGTCAACGAGTTTCTCGAGGCTTGAACCACCGTTCTTGGGTGGTTTATTTCCCAGCGTCGTCGGGGGCGTCGCGGAAACAGGGGATATTAATGGCTGATGTTGGAGCCAGGGTGGATTCTGAGAGAACGAAGGAAGGTGAGCAATAAAAGTGGTCACAGGACAGGGCCACTCACATTTATGAAATGCCTGGGACTACCTGGCCAATGCGCATCGGGTTTCACGCCCCCACCATGGAGCGGGTCTGACATGAAGGTATAGCCAGGTCGACGCTTTGGCATGGGTGGTCGCCGCACTTTGAGGCGGAGGTGGGGTTGGGGAAATCTTGAATGTAAGGAACCGGGACTGGGATGCGTAGGAGGAACGATGACTTCGCTGAGTGAGATGTCGCCGTAGGCACAGAGGGTATATTCATCCTCGACATCTTCAGTTCGCGGCACGGTTGATTCTACATCACAGTCATGGTCGGTGGCAGCCTGTGGTACCGGTGGTGAATATAAGAATTCCAGCTCGCGGATCGTTTTCTTTGCAGCTAGAGCGTCCTGTTTGACATGGGTTCATCAGTGTCAGAGCAGCAAGAAGGTTGGGGCTACCTACGTGGAGAGTTTGGGTGGGAGGAGTCAATGCTGACCCGGTAGGCATGATCGATGGTGGGTCGAATGCCAGATTATTCCGCCCCCACCAAACTTATATACACCCGGTGTTGTGGGATGAGCTTGTGGGTAATGTCCACACGTTGAGTGGGGGAACAAGTCCACCATTGTCCACTGCCACCTTTGAGGAATGAGTACCTGGCTAGGCACATCTGGTGGTCAGCTTTTTAAGGTAAGCTTCGTCGGTATCTTTGGAGGCGTGTATCATTCTTGACCACGAAAGCCAGTTAATCTGAGATGACCTGGGAAAGGCGATCATTCAGACGAAACGGGCTTCAACGAAAGAACCGCACTTAAATATGTCGTTCTGGAAGGCGTTTGCGAAAACTAGGAACGCCAACCGCCCAGTGCTGTTCTGGTTTGGCTGCCTTGGTCCTACTAGGAGTGAGATGTAAATAGAAGCAAATAACATCCTCTACAAATAACCTCCACGAGATTGGCCACGCCACCTCTTCATATGGGTGCTTGTCTCATGCCGACTTCCAGACGGTAGTCGCGAGAGCCCATCATAACGCATGACGGTACCTGAGTCAACGCGGGACGAGAGGCCGATTCCAACCGAATGCCCGCACTGGCGCACCATCCGCGTCGTGTACGCGTAGCGGCACCAAACTGACCCATATCTCATCTCCCCCACCGTCCCCAGCACCGACCAACTCCCCAAGCCCCCTCAAATTCTCACAAATAAGCACACCACGACCAAGCAGCGTCTCATGCACCCCCCACCCGTGCTCGGTCACCGTGTTCTCGTTTGCAGGCGTCTCGTCCGGATTGAGCACGTCCACGCCGACGATCTTGGCCCCGAGGTCGTGCAGCACCGTCGCAACGTCGCGTGTGAAATAGGGATGTGAAAAGTACTTGGGTGTACCCCAGTGAACGTCCCAGCCCGTCCAGAGCAAGACGATATCTGCCTTGCCGTCTGCGCGTGAACCGATGCGTGAGAGCGTTTGTGTGTTGGTACCGCCGTGCGTCACGTCCGCCCAGCTGATCTTGACCCGATCACGCGCGAGATGGCGGACGTCCAGGACGGTCGCGCGGCCGACGAACTGTGCGAGCGGGATTTCATGCAGTTTCTGACCGGATGGGAAGAAGTGGAAGGGTGCGTCGATGTGTGTTCCCGTGTGGGTACCCAGTGAGAGCGCGTGCACGCGGACGACCATTTGAGAGTCAGTCTCGCTGCTGGTAGCGCTCCCAGGTACTGGCACGGACCTAGCGATACCGAGAGGAAAGGAGCACGAGAGGCTCATTTTAAACTCGGGGTCTCCTGGGTAGCATGGCAATGGTTCAAGCAGAGGATGAGAGAGATCGATTATCTCCATGTTCTGTTAGATGGTAGATACGAACAAGTAAGAACTCGAGACGAAGCAGCAAGGAACGACGTGCAAATTCCCCAAGACGATAAATAAGAGCACCGCCTTCATCCTTTTAACTTCCTCTCAAGCATTTTCCTCGACAGTCTGGTTCGCAGTGTCGACCTGCTTCCCTTTGACCCAGTCCGACTCTCTGACCCCAAACTCCACAGGGAAAACGACGAGATTGAAGGTGAGCATCGTGAGCCCATACGGCTTACGAACCCGCGATTCCCACCCTTGAGGAAGCCGTTCTTCCGTCAGAATCACCCGGAGATCGTCCACTCGACCACCAAAAATAACCGACAACGTCGATGCGCTGCACAATCAGTCCGTCGCAGCAAAGGAAGTGGATGACAGACGACGCACTTGGAACTCGCGAAGAGTCTATGCGAGAACTGGAGGCTATATTCTTTGTTCGTCGCCTTGCACTCCGCCCGACGCTTCCCCAAGATACGAGACAGATCTTTGGTTGTGAGAAGTGGGTTACCGGTGGCGTCCTTTCCAGTAGCAAACGAAAACAGTTCATCGATAAGCGCTGCATGTGGAACCGCTTGATTAGATTGCACCGCCGCGTCAAGTCCTAAACGGAATGAAGATGTAAACGATCGGGTTGACTGAGCAGTGGACATGGTACGTACGGGTGAGTGAAGCGTCATGTTCGATTCCGTTGTGCATGTTAAGCTCTTCCAGATCAAACGTATTTTCACTGTAGCTCTTGTTGAGCATGCGTGCGATGTGGTGGCACGCGTAGTAGCAATACGAAGGGCTAAAGTTGTACGTCGAACGAAGATATTTCGGAGCTTCGGAGAACTTGATGCCTCTCCCACTGCGTGGAAGGATGCCTAAATGCGTTTGTGCCGAAGCAACCATAAGCGATGAGCCAAATCGCGTGACGACTGTCGCACATACCATGATTAGCCATTGCGTTCAAGGCAGGGCAGCAACATCGACTATCGCCTTCCTTGGGTGGCCTATACTCTGGCCAGTAACCTCCATAGCCTGGGCAACCAAGAGGCGTCACCTCCCCGACAGGACGGCTAGACCGCACGAGGTTGCCCAACGTCAGAAGGACATCCCAGGCGAAGATGCTTGCATTGTAGAAGGCATTGGAGATAGGACTAAGAACGTGCATTGTGCAGTGTGAATGATGAGGGGACTACAGGAGACAAATCGTACCAGATATCGCGCATGACCATTCTAATAAAGGCGGGGCAAATCGAACAAAGCATGTCAACAGCATAACCGCAGTTATGGTTATGCCAATAAATGAATGAAGTGAACGCCAGCGAATTGCGGCTCCCGTGTTGCCATCCTGCGAGAGCGGAGGGTACAGCAAGTTCCCTTGCGAGAATCTCCGTGGCTCAGGAAACTTGGTAGACTATTACGTCTGGTTGCATGAGGAAACCAATGATTGACTGTCCTGGAACAGGCACTTACGCTGTCAAATATTCTCACCAATGGGTGATTCAAACGCTCATATGTTACGCGTCAACATTCAAGTTGTAGCGGCGGGATCATCCCCACGACGAACACGATGAACACGAACCAGGCTGTCCGTCTACGCGCCGCTTGTTCCTCCTATCGTGGCATTAGGACGGATCGAGTACATAGGGGACGAGATCGGATCTGAAGACGGCAAATAAAAATTCTGGCTGTTTGGGATGCGGTGGATCAGGTAATGCTCACGACTCATCAATCACCATGATACCTAGAAGTCCACCTATACCGAGGAAATCCACGCGGCAAGAAGCAAACCTCGAGAGTGCGAACAGGTAGGGCCAAACGACTTCTGAGATCCTCCACAGCTGGTATGTTCGAAAAAATCTGGCGGTTACGACTTCCGTGGCGAATGGTCCGCTCCCGTCGCGTCTCCATGATATGGTTTGACTCGGTCCAGATGATATAATGGCGCACACAGCAAGGGAAGTGATCTTTCTTGGTTCTGTTTTGCAATTTGCGGCATTACTACTTGGCAGAGTCTGGAACGCTTATTTGTCAATCTACATACCTGTTTCGAAGATTATTCGATCATGAACCGAGGTAACGGTTTTTTGCAGTTAGATATTCTTTCAAAAGTAAGGGTAAGCCTTATGCAAGTCAGGTAAGAAAGACGATCACCATCACTCACGGACTTTGTCTCGCCGCATTCCAAGCGCTCGAATCCAAGACGTTGCACACAAGGCATGGTCCCTCCTCGGCGAAGCTCTCTTCAAGTTGCGCCAAGACTCCGTATGAATTACGACCGTAGGTGACAAATGTCGACGTTGCCGTCGTCGAAGAACGCGTCGAGGCACGCATCAAAGAAGGCCAGAAGTTTGACGGCCTCGTGGTCCCGCTTTTGTCGCCGTGTGTTGTACAGCAGGGAGCTGATACGAACTGTAGACTTCTCTCCGTCGCCTCGCCGCGCGTGGTGAAAATACAGGGCGCGAGGATCTACGAAAACAGACCCAGTCTTAAAGATCACTTTGTTCGTTGGTTCTGGTGATTTACATATGGCCCCATCCCTCCTCTGACCCAACCAAAGAAAAAAGAATGCGTGCGACGGACCGGCAGCTGAGGAGGCAAGATATATATGGTACGCGTTGACAGATACACGAAAGCAAACTCGCACTGCAACAGCCGCATGAAGAACCAAGAGGAGCGTCATAATGATCAAGGCGGAGTGGCGGCGCGGCGTTTTTTGCGCGTCACAGTGAAGAGCACCACGAAATTCTTCTATTCCAGGTCGGAAACGGACATATCGTTGGTTTCGTCTGAGTAGTCGACAGTGGAAGGGCCGCCTTCAAATCACGCTGGTAGCGCTGTCATACACATCACGTCTGAACTCTTGATCCGATGTCGTTCTTGGAAGGGTGCGCCGACGATACGTCTTCGCACTTGAGATACGGATCCCGAAATTTTGGTGGCGATCTGACAGGCATTGCGTTACTGATCAACACCTTCAGCGTAGATTAAATAATATGTTACAGACCGATAATCCTCGCTACATCTCATGTGTTCTCCGATCGACATCCACACAAGGGTGTCAACGATTTATCCTCGCGGCTTCTTGTCCGTCCTGGATCTCACTGGCCCCCCACACATTGTCGGCAACGATAGAAAGGGAACCAGGACCGGCGCCGTTACCGCCATGCCTGTTGAGGTATGAGCAGGCTGGGTCATGGTGACGTCCTGGATTGTCCTGCCTTTGCGACATGAATGATGATGAACAACTGCACAATCAGGTCAGTTCACCGAACAAACGGCGCACTCAGTCAAATGCCATGAGCACATGGCTGACGACTGTAAACACGAGATTAGACATACTGGAGTGAAGGGCGAAGTAAAAGATGAAGATGATGCCAAGCAGAGTGAGAGTGCAGCAGATTCGACGACCATGATAGCAGCAGTCTTAAGCAGCTCTCCTTCAAGGGTACCACAGAATTTCTCCCGGATGAAAAAGACGACCAGGATGAAGGACTGAGTAAATGATGATCAGTCCAACTTGGAGGTAGAGTATCCACCACTTCATCAACGTACAGTCTTGCTACCAAGTCACTGATGCTGGTCAAGTACGTGACTAGTCTGGGTCCTGCTGGCGTAAGTTGAAACAAATGCTGCCTGTCTGGCCAGTTGCACGCCGTCCGCGCACGTACGAACGACCTCGAGAGTGACATGAGATGAGTCGAGGTTCATTTGGTCACTTTGTCATCTCTTCCCTCAGTGTGTTCTACTTTAACATCCTGCCCACAATGTCCACACACCAACACCACCTCGCAGCCCTCCAAACCGAAATTCAAACCCTCGAAGCCGAAAACGTCGCACCCAAAGACTGGGTGCTCCTCGGCGAAGCCTCAGCGCGGACACGTCCCCACGATGCGCTGCTCGCCCAAGACCTCGAGTTCGATCGAACCGCCCGCGCCGTACCGGTTGTCACTGACGCCGTTATCGCCGCCCTTGAAGAGCGCATCAAGGCGCGCATCAAGGAGGGTCGGTTCGACGACGTCGAGCGGCGTCGAGCCCCTGGTACGGGGGACGCGGCACCATACTTGCCCTCGCGCGTGGAGCTGCAAGATACGAAATCGGCACAGTCGTTGGCGCAAATTTACGAGGGCGAGTACGTCGCAGCCCAGTCGGGCAGGTCGGTCGATGATCGGGACGGTCGGTTGAAAAAGGAACACGACGACATCACGCACGTGTGGGAGGGGATATGCGCCAAGCTGGACGCGCTGTGTAATGCACACTACGTCCCTAAACCGGTATGGATCGCCGCTCTTTCGTTGGCTTTGGACGTGACTCACGGTGAGCAGCCGAAAGCGACCATCACGACCGTCTCGGACGTCCCCGCTGCATCCCTCGAATCAGCACTCCCGTCTACCCGTTCGCTCGCCAGCACGCTCGCCCCCGAAGAAGTCCTCGCGCCTACCTCTTCCGACGTACGCGTCCACAGCGAGCTCACCCCCACCGAAAAACGTGCCCGTCGCGCCAAGGAACGTAAAGCGAAAAAGAGACTACGGGACGCGCTGGTCAAGTCTACTGCCAAGTACGCCAAGCCAACATCGCATAAGAGCAGCACAAAGCAAGAAAAGGAGGCGGCGCTCAAGAGTCTGGTCAAGTCTGGTAGGGGCGTCACGGTCATCGGAAAGGGTGGGAAGATGCAAAAGATGGGCAAGAAGGACAAGTGACGTGGGCATTTTTTCGTGCGTAGGGCTGTTGTTCGTCTTGTTCCTGCTCGCTAAGACTCTTGTCAGCCTTGAGGAAACTGTGGACATGCCCTATGGTACTCTTCCTGCGAGGTTGGAGAGGGGGCAGCTTTTCGGCGGTCTAGCAGGGTAGCCGAACTGACCATATCACGCGAGCACATCTTCAGGCCATCGCTCCGAGTACCAAATGTACTGAGAGAGATATCTTATCCGCGGGGTTCGTCTCGGATCTATCAATACCCTGACATCGACATGCTGGATCAACTTTCTTTGAGCTGATATTTAAGAGCGAGCCCTTCATGAGAACAACAAACTACAATGAAAATGCAGTTGATCGATGATCGATTGATCCTCCATTTCCCATCTCCCGCTTGTAATACAGAGAACCTCAGAACCGAGTCGTGTGCCATGCCGCACTAGCTAGCTAGTTAGCCTGTGTACAGTCCATCTTGTCCATACAATGATCTGTGGGATGTTTTATGAAAGAGAGCGATGGGACGACCTTCATCCTCGCGGTCTCTTCAAAATGCAATCACAATCGCCCAATCCTCGGTAATCCCCACCGCCGGATCCTTGACGATCACCACCCCTGCGCTCTCACCCTCACTCGCCTCATACGTCCACTCCAACGCCCGCGTCCCCACCGACACCGACGTCGGGTGCGTTTCCACGCCCACAACCACCACCCGCTCGACCCTCACCCCCGCCACCTTCATCTCCTTCGCAAACGCATTCTCAGGCGTGTACGCCGGGATCCCGTCCGGTGTTGCCACCGCCATGTCCACGCTCCGTACCACGATCTCTTTTGCCTTCTTCCCCTTGTGCGTAGAAGAAGCTTGGAAAGCGCGCCAGACCAGCTCGCCCCGCTGGTACCCAAATCCTTGGCCGTCGTCGAGGTAGAGATCGCCTTTGGCGCTCCCGTCGACGTCGAGGGCGACGCGCAGCGTGAACGGGTCGTGTTTCATCAACGGGGAGGAACGACGCGGACGTTCGCGCGTCGCGAGAATCGACCCACCACGAATGAGCAACGGGATTTGGTGAAGCTCCGCGGAAACGGTGACCGTCCGGCCCGTGGTTTGAGATGCAGACGGGCGATAGGCGGTGCGAGTGAAATAATCGTAGTAGACTTGGGCGTCAGAGAGATAGAGAGAAGCGGAAGTCGCGCCTTTCGTGGTCACGGGCTTGGCCAAAAGACCAGAGGAACCGAGGTAGAACTGGTCGTCGACCCCAAAGCCTTCATCGTCATCGGGGAACATCACGTATTGAGGGCTGCGCGTTGTGATGTTGTATCAACACCGAATATTCTATCCTCAGACGGTGAGGACACCTACCGCAGGATGGGCATCCCCGACACACTGCTCTCTCTGAATGCAGTGTACCAAATTGGCAACATCGCATACCTCAGCCTCAACAT
The DNA here is from genome assembly GCA_038091315.1 of Porphyrellus cyaneotinctus. Lineage (NCBI taxonomy): Eukaryota > Fungi > Basidiomycota > Agaricomycetes > Boletales > Boletaceae > Porphyrellus > Porphyrellus cyaneotinctus. The sequence continues at coordinate 19,043 of JBBPOF010000080.1, read as the reverse complement.
GTCCTTGACCATCCCCTTGTAGGGCTCATCCAATAGATATGGTTCGCGGCGCTTTGTGTCGATATGCGCATGGGCTCGGAAGAAGGGCGAGAAGATGCCGACGCCATACCACCTGACAAGCATCTCAGAATCGGGATTCCCGAAGAACCCACCAACGTCGGCTGGAGATGGGTTAGATTCCATCCCATAGGCGAGCACAAGGCAACATACATCCTGCAAATACCATTCCGGCGAGCCCGTTCGAAAGGACCATCTTCACACCTACTGCCATGTGTTCCCATGTGCCCAGGTTGTCACCAGTCCACATTGCCGCGAAACGTTGGGTACCAGAGTAGTAAGAACGGGTGAGCACGAACGGACGTTTGGGAGGGTCAGAACGGTGATAGAGGGCATTGTAAGTTTGGTTGGCCTGATAGTGTAGTGAGTAAAACTCGGCGGATCGAGGGATACACATACATAAAGCATGCCATTGATGTTGTGCACGTCTCGGTGTTCCCATCCACCGTAATGGATGTTGTCCCTTGGCATCGAGATCTCGGGACCATTGAATACGGATGGCTTCAATGAGAAATCAGTCAGACGGTTCTTCGACTCCAAATGGCAATCACGAACCTCGTTCATGTCGTTCCAGATGCCCACGTTCTCCGAGCTTTGTGTCCATGACCAAGAGCCATCAACGCTCTTGGTCTTGAAAAACTTGACCCACATATCCCAACTCTTGGGGTTGAAAAAGTCGACCCACGAAGAAGACCCAGGCCAGCACCATCTATCACGTCGGTGTTAACATAGCGACGAGGAACGCGGAAACAGCAACATACCCTTCGTATTCACCCTCTCCTGACTTGGGCTTGACAAGCACGTCGAGGTCGGATGCAATTTTGTAGACGGGGTAGTTGGACTCGCGTTTGAGATGGGGATCAACGATGACAACCATCTATGCGCACCGTCGCAACACAACAATGCACGACGAGACGGAAAGACTCACCTTGCGCTCTTTGGCCTCTACGTCCGCAATCATCTCTACCGGGTCGGGGAAGGTTTTCTCGTCCCACATGAAGTACTTGTGGCCTTCAGAGTATTCGATATCGAGCCAAAAGACATCGACGGGTATATCCTCCTCGTCGAACCTCTTCTGTACCGCTCTGACGTCGTCACTGCTTACATAGTTCCAGCGACATTGGTGATAGGCGATAGAGTATAACGGAGGAAGCATGGGCGCGCCAGTGAGGCGGGCGTACTGGGAGAAGACGGAGGCAGGATCAGGACCTGGGAGGATGAAAATGTCGAGAATGCCAGATTCAGAGATCCAGTGCGTCTCTGTGCCACTGTTTTTCTGTCCGACATCGATCCAGGTGTCGCTTCCGATGGCATTGAACACTGCGACGGTACCCGTTTTGCCGTGGGCATGCATCAAAGGGACAGCGCCATAGAGAGCGACAGAAGAATCTGCAAGGTGCTCGAACACGTCCAAGTTATAGAGTCTGTAGGGGTCTGAATAGACTGCGTTGGGGCCAGTGGTAGAAGGGAGGGACATGTTTGCAGCATGTTCAGGGATACCGTATACGTGAGGATGGTTGGGGAAGGCGATGTCGAGCGAGAGGGATTCAGGGCCTGTAAAATCAGCAAGATGAGCACACAATTCGATGGATGTGATGCAAAGAGTACCCTTGGGCTTTGAGTCTGTCCAGGTCGACCAAGTCTCTTCCCACCAAGCGTCTTGTTCTTCGCCCTCAAACCAGGCAGCAGCATTGTTGACTTGCAATGGGACCTGTTCGCCCTCTGCACCCTCGATCTGTGGTGGCCGCGTATCCTCCTTTGTTCTAAAATGTTCCATGTGGAGCAGGCCACGACCATTGAGAACTACTTGCTCCTCGCCGTTGGTGTAAAATGTGACCTTGAGAGGGTTGTACTGTACGACGACTTCAAAGGTGGTGCCTTTCGAACCATATCTCGTGCGTGTCTCGGTTTTTCCGACAAGCCATCGGACATGATCCACTTTGCTCAAGGGAGGGTCGCGAACGAGGGCCCAGGAGGCAGCCTCGTTGTAGCGTCTGCGCAAACTAGCCAATTCGTCCATCTTGACACGTATGACGCCATCTTCGTGTGCCCTGACTTGGAGGGAGAACTTGATGTTGGGGTATATGGTAGACTTGACGGTTGCGACGAAAAAGGCGTCGTTGGGGTCGCGAAGGATGGAGGAGGGATCGATGTAGTACGGGGACTGCCAGGCGTCACCGGCGGCGAGTGCGCGTGTAGAGAGCGCACGACCGCGGCGACAGAAACCCGACTGGTCACATGTTTTGAACGAGTCTGGCTTGAACGCCATCGTCGACGTGGACGCGAGTAGCGCGACGAGAACACCGAGTGTCCGCATCGCTCCAAGACGACAACACGACGGACTCGCGGCCCCATACATTATGTCTATCACATAATACATTCTCACGCCTCGAATGCGATCGCCCGGATCGGTGCGCCGTCACAACCCCCAATTTTAACCGGTAATAGGCTCACCATCGGCCGGGACATCCCGATCACCTCCTCAACCCCTCTCAGATTCTCCGCAATCGCCCCGCCTGCGCCGAGAATCACCTCGTGCGCACTCACTCCTTCTGCCTGCTCGACCCCCATCTCGTCCGGCCCGAGCGTGTCCACCCCGATCACCCGCATACCGCGTTCCACAAGTTCGCGGGCGGCATCCGGGTCGAGAAACGGGTGATCGCCGTACGCGTCCGTTCCCCAGTAGCGCGACCACCCCGTACAGATCAGCACGATCACGCCGTCCCCCAGCTTGTCCTCGTACCCCTTCATGTCCTCCCATGTGATCCTCTCTCGTGCGCCCTTGTTTCGCACGTCTACCACCACTGCACGTCCAATCAGCCGCTCCAAGTCCAGCTCGTCGATCGCCAGTCCGTCAGCGATGAAATGCGACGGAGCATCGAGATGCGTGCCCGTGTGGGATCCAAACGAGAGGGCGGTCACATTCCGCTTGTCCGGCACTTTGTACGAGGAAAAAGTAGGGTGTCCAGGCCAAATAGACATGCCCGTCGTGTTGAGCGTGTGAGAGATATCAATGACACGGAACGCCATGACTGTCGTCTGACAACGAGGGCGAACTCGGCTGCTTCCATTTTATGATGTGCGATCCGGCCCGGATGCTGCCTTGTTTAGCGCGATTCAACTTACTGCTCACGATTTTCTGTGGCGCTCAGACTCTGGTTCCGTCCACCGCACCCAACAGATTCAGATTCTCAGCCTGCCCGAAACTGATCTTGTCCATGGAGCTTTCTGCAACGAAACCAACTGGACCCAGGCTGTTTCCGTTCTCCCAAAAACCCAAAGTTGCAGCAAGGTTACATCTCCTACGAGTCCGGGAGTCGATGCATGGTCAGTGATCATTGTACTCATAGAACCCCTTCCCGCTCTTTCTTCCCAGCCACTGTGCATCGACCATGCGTTCGAGCAGCACCGAAGGCCGGTATTTCGAATCTGACGTGCCCGTGTAGAGCGTCTGCTGTATCGACAGACACGTGTCAAGACCGATGCTTCCAAGTTCAAGTCAGCAACTTTACGGCTCCTTGCCACGAGTGACTTACAAGTCAGCTGAAAACAAGATCAGAACGGCAAACGAAGGAGATTGACAAGCACTTACCTAGTTGAAGGGGACCCAATGGATGAGCCATCCCTAGTCGAAATGTCTTGTCAATGTCATCACGCGTGGCGACACCCTAGAGAAATATATTAACTTCCACTTGGACGTAATGTTCCTACGAAAGCAACCTTCTCTAGGCACATGATCGCCTCGTTTATAAAAGGCATCAAGAGCGCATTCGACACGAAACCAGGGACATCTTGTGACGTCGTGACCTCTAAAGGGCCAACTATTAGTTTCTCTACACGTCCAAAACATGTCCTATTCACCTTTACCACACGCCTCTGCAAAGGCACGCGCCCGATCCAGCGTGTCCTTGGACGTTTGCACCGCCGATATCAGTTCGACGAGTTTCTGCAATCAAGGTTCACATCCCTCCTACAAGGAGGACGTCAGAAACGCACCATTACCGGCACCGGATTAAAGAAGTGCAATCCTTCATGTAACATCAGTACCGCCCCACCACCGACCCATCCCGATGCTCGTACTCACCCACGACCCGCCCTGCGATGCGCCGCCCCTCCTCCGAGGTCGCGCTCGTCCCCTCGGGTACGAGCGCCCCCGCAATCTTGGTAATACTAATAGACGATGTGTTCGTCGCCAAGATCGCCTCTTCGTTCAACGTCTCCCTGAAACCCCGAAATACCCGCTTCTTGAGTTCAACTTGCTCGGACACGGCCTCGACGGCCATGTCTACGTCGCGAAGTGCTGCGAGCGCATCGACGGTCCGGATGCGGTCTTTGGCTTCCGCGGCTTCTGTGGGTGTGAGCCGGCCCTTGGCGACGTCTTTGGAGAGGAGGGCGGAGAGGAAGGAGAGCGAATGGGAGAGTTGGGTGGGGGAGGTGTCGTGGAGGAGAACGGGCACTTTGGCGCGGACGGCGGAGACGAAGGCGATGCCAGTGCCCATCTGGCCCGCGCCAAGAACGCCCAGTTGTCGGATGCCGTGCGCGATCGACATGGTAGTTTGAGAGAGAGCTAATTCAAGTCATGTGACCAGTCCCTCTCCTATCATGAATCAGAGAACTTGTTGAGACGAAGCCAAGAATGCGACAACTTTCCAACACTCTCCAATCTTTTATTCATTCCAGACGTCCGGTACCGAGCATGAAATCGACATCCAGTCGCGCGAAGCAATACGCCAACCAGGTCCACAGTGTTCGTTCATATCCGAGTTACTCAACACTCGGGCGAACATCCAGAACTACGGCGACTGACACGCATCCCTTTTTCGATGTTTCCTGCCCACTCTGTCACACCCATTTGGTCATTTGCAATGAATGCCGCGACGACCTCTGTCTTGGCGCATACGTTGGCGTCCAACTATGTAACGTGCACGAATGGATAGCGTGCTATGCGTGCCTCGACGCCCAGGACCGATCCCCATATGCCGGGCATTTTGTACGCTGTCCGTCCTGCAACGTCTGACGCAGGGCGATGTTGTCTACTACAGGCCAGTACGAGGATTGACGGTTGTGAGGACACAGGGCACCTGCGTAAATAGTACTGTGTACCGTCGTGCAGGTGTTGACGCAGACTACGGCGTCTCACCTCGCGTCCATACGTCGAGTTGCCACTGAATTCAAATGACACCTGTACCATCAGGTGTTCCATGGGCTTGACAAGTACTTCTGACGCGTTTTAAGAACCCAGAGCATTGTTGATTGTGATTCGTGCTTCACGTCGATTCCGCACGGTAGAACTGAGATAACCGTCCTCCTGCTGTGTACGTTCGCGGTGCACACTGCAAGTGATCATTCGCAATGCAAGCTAGCATTTCCTACATATACACGGCCCACGATCGCCAACACGTCAAACGCTAGACCAGCCAACTCTGATCATGTGGCATGTAGAGTGAGGGAGAGGATAACGTGTATTGAAAACCTATCATGCCAGGAACGAGCGTCAAAAAAGAAAAAGAAAAGAGACAAATAAATGTACCAAAAAGCAACACATTCACAAAACGAACTCGGCATCAGTGACGGTGCATTGGCGTGACCAGATCGAAAACAACAAACGAGAGAGAGAGCAGGCAAAACGAGATATCGATGGCGTAGAGCGAACGGAGCACTGTGCGAGGAAAAAATAATAAAGCGATGGCCGGTGATCGTGGGCTAGGTTGATTCGATACACAGTAATAGGGCAATAAGGATGGGGAATAGTTATGTACGTGTAATGGGTTGAGATGGGAGGCAGGGGCAGAGGTGATTGCAACAACGATTGGTATACGGATGGATGCTGACAGATCTATGTTGGAACAGTGGTTGCGTGGCGTATAGATGCAAGCATGTGTTGATGAAATAGTGTGCTAGTCCGTCGGCGAGCAGATGCAGTGGTGAAATGGCAAGGAAAGGGCGATCCTAGGGGGACGAAGCGCGCGTACACGCGCCAACATCATCGCCGTGCACGATGACTCGGGAAGCTGAACCACGAGGTAGATCAACGGATCAGCTTTCCCCAGTCTAAGGCACCCCCTCCTTTTTCTCCTCCGCCTACTCGCCGCGGGAAAGCGTTCCAAAACCTGAGCGTCTCATCCCCAGCGCCAGTGACAATGGTCTCCCCATCGGGACTCATAGCGAGGTAAAGCACCCGATGCGTGTGTCCGGTAAGCGAGGCGACTTGAGAAAGCGAAGGATATCGCCATATACATATTTGATTCTGAGCCGTAGTACTCGAGAAGCCATGCGTGCTGACAAGCTCATGCGACGTATGCGACCAGATAAGATTGCAGACCTACACCATAGCGTCAATCACGACACGCGCAAGTGAAAGATGCGGCATACCTGGCTACCAGTGTCCAGCTCGTTCAACATCGTGCCGGTGGATGTGTTCCAAAATCGAATGTGTTTATCCTGTGTCCCACCACCCGTTGCGAGTACTCCAGGGATGTGAGGATCCCATGCGAGTGCCTTGACGGCTGCAGTGTGTTCGTGGAACTTCCATAGAGGAACATCGCCATCACCATCGCCACTACTATTTGATCTTGAACGATGTGAAGTGCCGATGCCACCTCCAGGTCCAGATCCTGAAGAGTGGACAGAAGCCGCAACGGAGGAAGCGCGACGAGACCCGCGGAGGTCCCATATACAAACTTTATTGTCGTTGCCTCCGCTAGCGAGAGCCGAACCCATGCCAGAGCCTCCAGGGCCTTGGGCGGGTGCACCTCCTGTACTCGGGGCTCCGATCCCGCCTTCAGCTCCAATGACTGTACCGATACCGGTCCCGCGCGCATTTCCAAAGCCCAACCCCAGTTCTCCACTCCACCGCAGTCCACAGACTTCTTGTCGGTGTCCCGCGCACTTCCTAAATGGTCTCCCCCCGGCGCCCTCGCGGACGTCGCGGTGGTGGACCATGCGATCTCTGCTTCCACTACTTAGGATGTGCCCATTCCAAGATAGAGCGCCGATACGTTGAGTATGTGCGGGCGCATAGGTACGGATAACGGAGAGGGTTGGAGCATCGTAGATGTGTAGATGACCAGAAAGTGTTCCCACTGCAAGTGTTGTGCCCTATGTCCGAGAAATGTCAGCATATGCGCAATTCGACTGAGCATAGCATACGAACCTTTTGCACCCATGCGACCGAACTGATTGTATCAGCAGTGGGGCCCAGATCGCACAGTTTGGAGACAGCAGCATTATGAGCTGTCCAAAGGTAGACACAGCTACCCAGACCAACGCCGAGAACGTTCGTACTCGACCAATCAACGAGGTTGAGGTAAAAATCGTCTGCGAGATCGGGGGCGTCGAGGACCCTGTAGGGTGTCTTGCAGACACTGCGAAGGTGACGCCGTGGAGATTCAAGGAGCTGCCGTGATTCTGCGCGCACGGGGGACATGGAGTATGCTTCGTCTGTTGGTGTGTCCAGACGGCGTCCAGTAGTAGGTGTCGGAGATGGTGAGGTGTAGTGGAATATTCGCCGGCGCGTTGGGGTGGTGGGCGCAACAGACGTGGATGGATGGGCGGGCCGTGTGGGTGATGAAGGGCGACGCGGGGAGGGAGGCGTTACTTCGCTGTGCAGGATGGAGTTGAATATAGCGTTGGCTTGCTCTGGTTGCGAAGAATCGGGAGTGTGGGATCGGATGGATAGGATGTGGATAATCGTGTCGTGAGTGCCAAGCGAGTTACGCGAGTGGAACAATGGAGGAACTCACCCTTTATAGCATCTGATTCGGTGGGTATGGTTCGATGCTTTGACGGGGTGGAAGGACTGTCATCCATGAGATGATAAGACGTTCGCATATCGCCCGTGTCCCTGCTGGGTACAAATCGATCGCCATACTCTCTGTATGCACGAGAGGGATGCTCTGGCGATTCTGGGCCGGGTGTGTCGCTCGCAGTCAGTCCCGAGTAGTTGAGGGCAGGGATCGAGATGGGGGCGACGGTGGGTGGAGTGAGAGCAAAGGCAGTGTTTACGCGCTGCCTGTTTCTGCGTGGCGTGTCGTCGTCGGTATCTTGGTGTGCAGCGCGAAGTCGTTTGCCAAAGGGTGAGTTTTTGAGACCGGACATGGTGGGGAACGACGAGGTGGGTGTTTTACGCGTCGAATGCGTGGCAGATCACGGGCGCGTTGACGGCGAGGACGACGAGAACGATATCGATGGGGGGCCAAATGAGGGCGACACGCTGCGTATATGCGAAGATGGCGACTTGACCGACCCAGGGCGGGGGCAAAGCGAGTCGCAGTCAACGGGAAACCCAACGACGACGCGTCGATTACCTAACACCACACCGCTTGCCTTTTCAACCAGCGACACCACAAAAAAAACATTCAAAAAACCACAGAAAATGCGGCGAGGGTGAAAAACAAAAGAAAAACACGCCTGTGTTGGAGTAGACGCTCCCGGATTTCATCCTGCCCAATTGCTAACCAGCCCAGTCGGGCTAGGCCGCAGGCTAGGCTTTTCGACTATTCAAGCGGAGACTAAAGTTGGCACTGGCTCAGCCACCGCGTTTTTTGACCCGTCGTCGTCGTGGACGGTGCCGAGCACCCACCTGGAAACTGCGCGTGCGAAGACGACTCCAACGCGTGTCCGAAATGCGTCTGTTCGATGGACGACCCCACTGAGCATGTTCGTGTGCTATGAATGCTGTATAGCGAGAGTGAAGTGGGAGCGCACCAGGTAGCGTCGAGAGAGATCGTATGCTTCGACTAGAGTAGCCAGTGTCGATATTGCGGCGCGTCGGTGTGCTTTGTGCAGGAATACGGTCGTGGACGATGTGATGGAGGCGTGACTACGTGTTAACTGTGTAGCAGTTCCCACTGTGGCCACACAAAATTATGCCGATAGGCCGATGCTATTGGACCTGTCACCCGATCTCACTAGGTGCTAGATATCCTCACAACCATCGATCAACTCATTACAGGCTTGCTGTGTAGAGCTAGAACGACAAGGACCACACCCGACATTCGGACGATCTCATTCTAGCAGTTTCAGCTCCCCTGTGTTAGTTGTTCCAACTTCTTCGCATCCATACCCGACTCGAAATGACTAGAGAATGGAGGTGGATACCTGGCAATCAACATCGTCCACTGGTAGTCATCAATCGCTAAATGACAAATCACAGCATGCACGTACATACGTCGTGATTCTGGGTGCCCACTTGAATTCGTGTGCCACATCGTTTCCGTGTTCGTCTTTCAGCAAATACCTTCCATAACGCGAGTATCGTCCATATCACATTGATCGCAGAGTGTCCGCGCCGGCCAAATCCAAACGCAATGTGTTGCACATTATCCGACGGGAGCGTACCATCCCGGAACGAACCCGAAAGGCGTGTGCCATAGACCTGAGCAACCAAAGACGTGATCAACATCCGAGCGTTCACAAGTAAGCACTCGATAGACCAACTAATGATTTATCATGACCGTTCACCCTGTGCTCCATAACTATTGTGACAAGGCAATCGCGGAGTAAAGGACATACTCTTTGGGTTGTGGTATCCACCATAAATGTCATCTTCACCACCGCGTGAGGAATGACTGCACATCGCTTAGTGTGTTTGCAAAGCATCGACGCCTTACTCACAGTGTGGCAGGGGGAGATTCCATCTCAACGCTTTACGGGTGATAGCATCAATGTATGGTAGAGATGGTCTATCACCAAACGTTGGCAGTCCCTCCCTTCCGACTGTCGCATCTATCTGAGTGTGTGCCTTGTCCTCGATGGTCGTGCTGAGAACCATCGCAAGGAGGAACGCCGTACAGCACTCGACTGCATTCTAATAAGGCGATAAGTTAAATCAGATCGTAGCGGCGCACGAAGGCCAGTCCCCGACTCCTTCAATGAGCAGCATCAATGAGATTTTTATATAAATAAATAAAAAACAGGAAAGTGAGATGCTTACATTCGGATGCTGATATTATAGGACCTATCACTGGAACAACAGAGAATATACAGGTGTATCAACAAAACCGGATAAAAGTTCGCGGGTGCCTGAACGAATGCTGTCTCCCAAAATGGAGTCGGGGATATTGAGGCAGTAGCACGCACAGTGTCCGAACAGTAATTAGGTGAGCCACGGAGAGGAATGTGTTAGAAAAGAACATAACATGTACCTGGAAAGCCAGTGGCGACAGCATCTTCAGAGCTTGCACCCTCGTACCACCGACGCCCACTTCGTCCTCCCGGATGCCATCGAACACCACAGCGGGTGAGGTACTTCCCTCATTCTGGTCTGGGCGTCAACAAGAACCCACGTTTACCAACTAGTCTCCGTAACGCGTGTTCAAAGGAAATTTCATTTCTACCCAATCTCTGGTCGCCATGATACCATACCCGGGAACCACGAGGGGAGGCTCAGAACTGACCACTTGTCAGCTGCTATTCGCAGATAAACGAGTTTCCGCGCGTACTTATCGGGGATGCTTTCCAAATTCCGGCCGCTTCTGGTGTGTTCGTCTATCGTTACTCTCAATGATGTCAGCCATGTGGTCATCTGGGGATACCGGATCGTAGTCGTCGACAGTATTTATGATGACTGACGTCGCGAACATATCCATCAGCGTGGCATGACACCAGTACTATATATGCGTTATGACCCACTCGTGGATATGCTCGAAAACAGTCGAGTATTCGGTGAGCCATTAAATGGATCTGGTGCTGCTGCATCGGAACGAATCTCGATGCTGACTCGGCTTTGAAAGTCTGGTGGAAGAATCGACGCTGGAGGCGCCACATGACATCTGGACAATATTCAGAACATGGTGTGGTTAGACGAGGCGAGGTCTATCCGCATAATTGCTCGAGCGGTCCTCCGAGAGTGACCTCTTCGGAGTTGATGATGATGACGATGTCCAGTGGAAATGGCGAGCGTAAACAAGGTGTCATTACTGCGGGGATTCAAAGGGAATGCAGTATACTTTGACCCAGTCGGCGTAGGTCAACCACTGCATCCTGGCATTGACACCGTGGATGTTCCTTATGATAGGCAACGGTGGAGGAACTGGGGGTGACGAATAAGAGGGAGTGACCGAATTTTACTGAGACGTCGGCGGACAACATCGGCAGCGACGATGCAAGCCAGTGCTACAGCGCACGACGTTGTCCAGCTAGAGGACATGATCGATACCAAGGGTAATCTTTGGCAGGGAGATACATTTTGTTCGAGTAGCTTCCCGGACCACATTTCGGCGTTCTGTCATGCTACTACTAATTTGGTGGAAACATCACCGACTCTGGATAAGGACCAGAGTGCTACGTATGGTCTCTTGATCGGAGAGCACCTGCCAGATCAAAGATGAGCAAAATGTAGGACAGGCCGACATCCTTGTAGAGTTGCTTACTTTTTGTAGATGTGCCTTTGTCAACTGACAAGATGTGGACTTACCAGTGGCCTCTTGGCGCTCAAGCCGCAAATAGTCGGCTGTACTCCAGTAAAGGTTGGCGCTTATGATTCATCCCCGCAAAGGATGTGAAGACGAACTTCGCGAATTGGACATGCAAAACTTGTTTCATGTGCCACTTGCGAGGTTGACGCCCGAAAAGTCGAGAAGAGCCGGACGAGCATGGTTCGATGTGAAACTCCTTCAAAAGATAGTTTGAAGTCGGGAATCGGCGGGCCGAGAGGGGCCGTTTCACAGTTCATTACGTCCCTGTCCGAATTGCACTTGAACACCAACTACGATGAGCATCCGCGACCGAGTACGGTCCGTCTTCGCCTTCAACGCGATACCAACGACGGTCCTACTGGTGCTCATCTATGCTGCAATATTCACCGCCGTGCTCGTCACGGACAACCTACCCTCAGTCCCAAAAGACACGCGAGGACTCGACCTCGACCAGGCTTGGTCGGATCTTCACCGGGTAAACCCTTCTCCACGCGTCTCCATGTCGCCTTGCTAACCTTGCTCCCAAGGTGTCCACCAGGCCTCATCCCTTTAACTCACATGCAAACGACCTCGTCCGTGACTTTCTACTCGAACGTCTTGGAGACGTGGCTTCGCGGCACCCCCACGTCGCGGTTGATTACGACGTCGTTTCGAATGCAACATGGTCTGGCGGTCCTTTCTCTGCCAGTTCCCGTGCCGTCTACCAAGAAGGGAGCAACATCCTCGTCATGATACAAGGAACCGACCCCGCTTTTCGTGAATCTGGTGGTTATCTACTCTCGGCTCACTACGACTCGGTCTCTACCGCACCAGGCACGACAGATGATTCGATGGGAATTATCACCCTGTTGCAGATGGTGGAGCATTTCGCGGAGCACAGACCAAAGAGGACGGTCGTGTTCAACTTCAACAACAACGAAGAAGCTGGCTTGAACGGAGCGCATGCGTATGTCTTTGGCTACGATTCGAGAGGCGACACTCATATCCTTTACAAAGGTTCTTAGAACACCCATGGTCAGACATTAGCGATGTCTTCCTCAACCTCGAAGGCGCCGCTGCAGGAGGGTGAGATTTATCACTTTTATGATGCTGTTGACCCAGCGTTGATACTCTCGTGTAGCCGGCCAGTGGTGTTCCGGGCCACCAACATTGCACCCCTCTTCTCCTGGACGGGCGATCACGTCCCGCACCCACATGCCAACGTAATTTTTGCAGATGCGTTTGCACGAGGTGCTGTACGCTCCGCGACCGACTATTCAATCTATGAGAAAGCAGGTTTGGATGGTCTCGACTTTGCCTTCTACAAGGGCAGAAGTCGCTATCACACGTGGTACGACTCGATATCTGGCATGGATGGCGCTAAAAAGGCGCTGTGGGCGATGATGGAAGCCACTCATGGTGCCAGTCTGGCCCTTGCAAACGATGATGCAGTGCACGTCCAGCACATTTCCCGAACAGAGAAACCTGTTTACTTTGAACGTGAGCGTTTTCCCGGTTCTTTTTATGCACGAGGGCCTAACCGATGGTCAGTCTTCGGTGATTCTTTGGTTGTTTTCTCACTCGAAGCACTGTTCATTACGAACGTGGTTATACTCTCCGCCGGCCCCATCCTTCTCTTGCTCCTCGCTTATTCGAAACATGTCGCTTGCTTGAGTCAGAGGATTTCGCATCTGGCTGAAAATACTTTACAAGAGAACACGCGTGAACGAATCTTGGTAACGTTGAAGAAGTGTGGAGTTGGATTCTGGATTTCAACGAAGCTCTGGGTAGCTCTAGCGATCGGCATTGGTCTCCAGGCAGCCCTGATTGCAGCATACGTCAAGTTAAATCCTTTCGTCAGTTGCCCTTCCTGCTGAAGAATCTACCTCTAACGCGAATGATCAGGCTTTTCATTCTCACCCTTTCCTGGTGTTTACCTCCGCTCTGTCGTTGGCTTATCTGTCGATCGTCCTGGTGGTTTCCTTTCCTGGTAACCTTCGCGGTACCGTATTTGCGCCAGAGCAACAGAAACTTTCGATTCTTCTGCAACTCTACGTCCTCACTTGGGCGCTGCTCGTCTTCTCCACGGTCGTCCTGCAAAGCGCTGACATAGGTAGCACCTACTTTATCACCGCCTGGAACATTTGCGCCCTCCTTGGATGCGTTGTGGGCCTGATTGAGGCGATGCCGAGTGTGGGTGGCTTTGAAGCGGACACCGAGGCTGGATTTGAACGCTACGTGGAGGATGCTCAATACCACGCTATCGACATCGAGGATGTAGATGGACAACAGGCATCACACAGGATTGTGGAAGAGCCTGAACCCACAGAGACGACCCCGCTCGTCCAACGGGAGACCTTGCGTACACCTACCCCGCCTCCCGACGAAGGGCAAGGTGTCATTGGATGGTGGATTTTACAGTTGCTACTTGTGGTTCCGATTCCTATCATCTTGGTTTTCCATATCGCTGTGATGGTTCTAGGTGCGTTAAGTCAGACTCTTACGGATGGAAACAGCCCCACTCTCAGTAAGTCTACTTTGAATGCATAACCCAAGGCTAGCTTACTCACGGTGTCACTTCCAGCGTACAGTGGCGTGTCTCTTATTGCTCTCCTGCTCGTTTTGCCCATGTCTCCGTTCAGCATCAACGTCCATCGATGGCTCACGTTTGTCGTGCTTGCCATCTTTGTAATTTCGACCATCTGTTCTTGGATCGTATTCCCGTTCTCGCAACATGCACCCCTCAAAGTCTATTTCGCCCAAACCATCAACCTGACGACGTCGGGAACTGACATTGAACATGCAACGACCTCGCTCATTGGACCCAAGCAATTCTTGAACCGTTATATCATCCCGGAGCTCCCATCTGCGTTTGGCAAGTCTCTGGCGTGCGTCGACGGGCAGGATAAAGACGGGCTACAGACGTGCACATGGCAAGTCGACGCGGAGATGGCACCTTCTCCTGGGGGAAACACCACCTGCGATGTCAGCGCCATGCCATGGGTGTCGTATCATCTCAATCGCACGGGCTCGCACAGCGCCAGGATCACCGTTCAGGGTCTCAACACGCGGTTTTGCACCCTCACCTTCACCAACCGACGCATTTCCGAGTTTAAGATCGTCGGGGACGGGCACAAGGGCGTGCAGAAAGGTTATGACATTCCGTCGCACGGCCTGAGCGAGATCCAGCTTTGGAGTCGCGAGTTTGGGAAACATTTTGAGGTGATGGTCGAGTGGGAGGACGGCGGCGCGTCTGGCTCAAACTTGGATTCGGAGGATGGACTACAAGGACGGGTGAGCTGTGGTTGGGACGAGTATGAACGTGCGACGATCGGGGGAGGATGGTCTGGTGGTCAGATTCCTGCGTTGGAGGAAGTGATGCAATTTTTGCCAGAGTGGGCTGTGGCGACCAAGTCGACGGTCGCGCTGTTCAGTGCGGGGATGTCATTCGAGGTTTGATGACGGATGGTGGGTTGTATTGTACAGATCTTGGTTTCTGAACGGTGTAGCATTTGATTTCGTTGATTCTTTGCGAGGTTGTTGTTGTCGGGTAAACTTTTGCGATCCTATAGCTATAGGATCTAGTAGCATGCGCTTGCTCCGTGCGAAGGTGCCAGCTGGCTTTGTACTGGTCCCATACCCTGAAAAAAAAACATGGAGCCCATAGTAACTCGACGTGTATACACAGCACAACTGATTGAAGTCTCAGCATTGTAAGTTCTGAGTGGTGCGACCGCAGGCTATAGGAGACATGATGCAATTGAAGGACCAGTTCTTGAGAGCGGACGCCTACTCACCCAGATCAGATGAAAACAAGCATCAGAATACAACGACCAGTCATTATTACATAGTGAGTCCTCCCTTGCTAGCAAGCTCTCCGAAAGTGAAGCAGCAAGCCTAAAATGGTGGGGCATGTTGAGGCAGCCATCACCGTCTTGTGAATGACTACACACCGAGTTCAACAGTCAGACAGGACAAAGGAAAGAAGACGGACCTGCGCCAGTAATTTTGGCTCCGCCATTGTTCAGCGTCACACCAATCAACATTTGAACCATTGATATCCAGGCAATTGGTCTTGTAGACGTCAGTGTAGTGATCATGCCTGGATCTCCGGCCATGGTCCAACTTAATCCCGAGCCTATCCTCTACTTGTTGTGTAGGATGATCAGCGCTGTCCGAGGCGTGTCTCCTGCAACCATCGTCCAAACTTGTACTCACCCGTTTCCCAGCTTGCCACGCAGTTCAGATGTCATGTTACGCGGGCGCAGGTTGGTTCACCTTCTTTTTGGTCCAACCCCATGAGTGAGTATGTCCCAGTCGGCAAGTATCTTTGCTTGTCCCTGGTAGCATATCATGCGCTTTAGTATATCCACGTCGTTGGATGTCACCTCTGCTAGTTCAAATCAATCACTGCACCCAAGACGAGGCCCTTTTGCGTGTTGTATTAGCAGATCTCTGTACAATAGGCCGCGAGAACGGATGCCATCTCGTATGGTGTGAGCTTGCACTGCCTTCTGACTTTTACTCCGACCAGAATGTAGCGCTCCTTTCCAGTCGAGTGCTCTCGACACACACCAGTGACCGCATTTCGGACAGGTTACCAGTTTTTTTTTTCATGTCACAAGCGCGTCTTTGGTCGAGAAATGACCGCTGGAAGACCTGGATATCATGCGAACATGGTCGGTACGTTTTTAGTTTCCATCGAAAGGCTCACAGACAGACATTCGTGTTCGTTTCAGCTTCCTTCATGCTGGCACCCTCTTCAAGAGTCCCGCCGAAGACATACTCGTCCATATCCCCAAGTCCAACGTATACCGTTTCGGGGATTCTAACATCGCCGCACCTGTCTTCCGTGATGTCGACTGGACCATCAAAGAGGGCCAAAGCTGGGCAGTCATGGGGCGTGGATCCAATCAAAAGACAGCGCTGCTGCAGGTACCGTATCCAAGTAACTCACGGATGACGACCATTCATGTTATCGATCGCCCAGACGTTGCGAGGACACATGCGGATTACTCCCCCACCTCCGCCTCCCGGTGGGCTCTTCCCCTTCTTGTCTGAGCCGCCGAGGGATGCACATACCGCCGTCGCTCTCGTGTCTTTTGCACACCGACCCAGTTCAGCAGGGAGCGCGTTCTACGACTACAGCGCACGATACGGCGCCGTACGCGAGGAAGACCGTATCACGCTCCGAGAAAGCATGTTCGGTGAATACGACTTTCTGAACCTTCGACCCAAAGGGCAGGTATCTAAGACACCAGAGCAACGCGCTGCGGACAACGCGAAGAAGGTCATCTTTGACGACCTGTCCACGAGGTTGGGTCTGTCGTCGCTCCTGGAACTGCCACTTGTAGCGCTGTCCAATGGACAGACGCGGAGGGCACGCATCGTCAAAGCCATACTCGGTCAGCCAGAGCTGTTGCTCCTTGACGAACCTCTAAGTCTGTCTGCAATCTCGAGAGACGGTTTCGAAACTGACGCGACCATGCAGCGGGCCTGGACGTGAACAGTCGACCGACGATGCTCTCTGTCCTGCACTCTCTTCATGAAACGCGTCGTCCTAGGATTATCGTCGGTCTCAGGGTGCAGGACCCCATTCCGGATTGGATTACGCATCTCGCGTTGGTTGCCGATGGCAAGGTTCTTACGGGGACCAAGGAAAAAATCCTTGAAACGTTGGAACTACACAAGACGAAAGAAGAGAAGGCTGCCTCGATAGCCTCGATGGCTCCGGCGAAACGGACAAGAGAAGGAAAGCCCGTCGTCGTATTGAGGAATGTCAACGTCACTTACGGCGAACGCAAGGTAAGAAGACGCAGTCGCGTTCATTCTCAGTGACGCGCCTGACCTAATGACGCAGGTATTCGAATCGATCAACTGGACCATCCGTGAAGGCCAACGTTGGCACCTCCAAGGTGTAAACGGTATGTCTTCTACCCCCTCGACCCTCTTACCCACGCTCACCCTCGCACTACAGGATCAGGTAAAACTACCCTCCTATCCCTCCTCACAGGCGACCACCCCCAATCCTACACCCAACGTCCACCTGCACACCTCTCTCTCTTCTCCCGCCCGCGTCCCCATATCGCAACGCCACACCTCCGCGCCCTAATCGGCGTCGTCTCGCCCGAACTCGCGAACGCGTACCCGAGGCGTGCTGGGACGACCGTGTGGGAGGTGATTGGGACGGGGTTCGACGGGACGTTTGTGCCGGGCGGGAAGGACGGCGTCGGGAGAGGCGTAGACGGGATGGTGGAAGAGGCGGTGAGGCAGTGGCGCGTGCGGCGCGTGAGGGAGGTGCTAGCGAGGCTTGGTCCACGTGCGTGGGCTGCCGAAAACGAAGAGGGTAGTGAGGGCGTGGGGCAGAAGCCTGGACACGCGGCACGATCGGATGGCGCGCTGGCAGACGTAGACGGAGCGTTTGCGCGGCGCGCTTTTGTCGATCTCTCGTCGGGCGAACAGAGCGTGGTGTTGCTCATGCGGGCGCTCGTCGGTCGGCCGCAGCTCGTGCTTCTAGACGAGGTATGGGCTGGGATGGATGACCGTATGGTCCGCTCTGCGCGACGCTACCTCCGCGAGGGCGGCATCGGGTCCGACCAGGCTGTCGTCGTCGTGAGTCACTGGGAAGACGAAGTTCCGTGGACGACGCGCGATGGGCTGTATAGGTTTAGACTGCGAGACGGATTTGGCACGCAGGTTTAAATAGGATGACGATTCTATAGAGAGACGTTGGGCAAGGCTAGTGCTCAAATTGTCATGGTGAGGGTGTTGGGCGAGCGATTGCGCTCAAAGCAGACGAACGAATGAACCAAATGTCGCGGTCCGCCGCCGGACCGGTAGGTACCGGTAAGAGGACGACACAGGGCAAGATACAACGAATTTTCCATACTTTGAGACATAGTCACAGGGTTTTCTTCTACTATTGATATCAACGGATAACAAAAACGACAGCGATCAACGATGCTTCGACAAGTTAACAAAAACGATCAGACGACAGCACGAGTTAAAAAAAAAAAAAAAGAAAGGACATCAGGATATGATCCACCTATCGTACACCGTTTCCCGAACAAAAAACAGAACAAACATGTTCGATGGCATGAAAATACGGACTGATTACCAGGGCATATCGGCAACACTGCCCCAGCCGCCGGTCGATGATTTCGCAGCGCTGGAACCCCAGCTCGTGGTCGAAGAAGTGCCGCGTTTAGATCCGCGGCCGCGCTTCGAGGGAACGGGCGTGAACATGTTCGCATTATTGCCAGCGGCGAGCTCAGCTTCGACCTGTTCCGCCCAGTCATTAGAGGACGTAGTCTGTGCCGGCTTCTTCTTCGCCTGAGGCTTATCACCCGCCTTCGTCTTCGTGACCGGCTGTGCTTGCTGCGCGGTAGCAGCCCAGGGGTTGAAAGAATTCTCAGAGACCCCCCAACTTGTGTCGGACGAGGTGTCCGCAGCAGCAACGATCGCAGTAGCGTTTGGTCCATCCTCCGAGCCAGGGAGGCCCCATTCGTCGTCAGACGCGACCTTGGTCGTCTCCCGCTTCTCAATGGTATCGGCAGTCACAATGGCGCGCGGCGCCCCACGCCAGTTGGT